>JAQMYF010000010.1:7791295-7801898 GCA_030014195.1 Neosilurus mollespiculum | reverse complement strand
CAGGTGTACCTAATAAAGTGGCCGGTGAGTGTATATATGTGTGTGTGTGTGTGTGTGTGTGTGTGTGTGTGTGTGTGTGTGTGTGTGCGCGTGTGTGGGTGTGTGCGCAAGTGTCCATCCATTTTTTCCCCATGGTTGTATGCATGTAAACCTGTGTCTGTCACAGCAGATATGTGTACTTAGCAGCATGCGGGACTTGCCATTCACCCTGTACCTTCACACTTGCCCTCAGATTGCCCTCAATTTAGTCTGGCAAGTCAACAAGTCAGAGATGTAAGAAGCAGTGGACTAAAACAGAGTGTTGTAGCACATCAGGAGGTAGTGACAAATGTTAGCCTTTATAAATAACTTTCTGTATATAATAAGCCCTGGATGAGCGTGCCAGCTGGGCCGAAGGCTAGCCACTCTCAGTTCTTCCATCCTGACATTTTGCCTGCATTACTTAACATCAACCTCAGTCACCCCTCCCCCCAATCCTATCTCAACTCACATATCAGGCTCTTCATCTGAGTGTCCGCATGCACTACATCTGAACTTGTCAATTTCAACTTATCACAGAGATGAAAAGACCCACAACGAAATACTGCAATGCTGTACTTCAAAATGTGGATCTTTGTATTTAAAGGTCTGCATGAAAAGAGCACAATCGTTTTTGGTGTCTAATTTAAGAGGAATCTCTTTGTCAGAGTGTTGTTATTAGCTTGACAGTGTTCCTTAATGAGTCATTAACCTGCCATACAGTTAATATGTTTTATCTAGATATAGATAAGTCTTTCTAAAAGCATCCTCAACAATTCTTAAATAAAATTATTTTTTTTTCTTTATTACTTATATTAGTACATTAAATGATTTTGTGGGTCATACTGGAGTAAATCTCTTTTGAGATTTGTTTTCAGAGAAAAAGGATAATAATAATAATAATAATAATAATCATCATCATCATAATCATAATAATAATGATAATAATAATAATAATCGGAGTTCATCTTCTCCCCGTGCTTGGATGGGCTTCCTCTGGATACTCTTGTTTCCTCACACAGTCCAAAAACATGTATACTAGGCTGATTGGCGGTTCCAAATTGCCCCTTGGTGTGAGAGTGAGTGAGTGAGTGAGTGAGTGAGTGAGTGAGTGTGTGTGTGTGTGTGTGTGTGTGTGTGTGTGTGTGTGTGTGTGTGTGTGTGTGTTGGCCCTGCAATAGTCTGGCGAGCTGTTCATGATGTTCCCCCGCCTTCACCCAATGTCGGCTGAGATAGGCTCCAGCCTACCCACAACCCTAGTAGCAGCAAATGAGTGACTGAGTAAAAAGAATAAGAATAATTATTATAATAAATTAATATATACTAACAATTTACTTTATAAATGTAGATATTTACTATTACACATTTTCAGGGATTAAATTAAAAATAATAAAAATAATAAATAAAATAACAAATAAAATCTGTGAATAATGATAATAAAATATTTAGTATTTTAACTGACAGTTTAATGGCAGAATGCTCCAGGTTTGTTTGTTTGTTTCATATTATGACACAAAAGGAAAAATATTTTTTTGGCAGTAACTGAACTGAACTGCAGTAAAGCAAGGTTTTCCAGGTTTCAGGTTTTCCTTTTATACTGTTCCTTTCTGTCCCTATTGTTACACATTTGAAAAACTAGTTAAACCACTCACAGTTAATTATCAACAAAGGTGTTTGACAGCCTTCACTGATGTAACTCATCCTGTTGGCTAACAGAAGGCTTCTGATGTGTCTGTTCTAAATTAACTCTGAATAAAGTCCCAATTCAGCAGAAAAAACAACAGTGGTTTTAAATAGAAATGGCAGTGAGAGAGAATTAGGAAAGTAAAAGCTTCATTTCACTCACAGATAAAGTTGAATCCTGTATCTCCCCCCAATCCATCCTCATCTCAGCCTATCATATGCAGTATCCAGTCTTTTAGCATGGTATAGCTGGAACTGCTGTGCTTCCGATACCTTTTTGTAGTGAGGTTAATTACTGGCGAGGCTTGAGAAAATTACATTCTCAAAATAAAGTATTATGATTGGCTCTCCGCTTGCTATTTTAAGTCGTGCATGCTTTTTCATGTGCGATTGCTAGGAAACCAGATTTGCAGACTTGTCCAATATCCTGTAACCTCATTTACGGTCCTTATTAAGTGCACTGTTCTGACATGCAAATTACCTTGACATCCCCTCCCCAAACACTGCTACTCACAATAATCCTATTCCTTTTTCAAGTAAATTGACTACAATGTTCTAACAAGCTTGTTTGTATCAAAAGACCATTTTCTTTCCTTTTTCATGGCTTTCCTTGCAGAAGGTAATGTGAGTTGCTGACATTTCAAGCTCCAGAAGGGCACCACTCCTCAGTGCTCAGAGTCAAGCTTCAACATTACTGTGTAGAGCAGTTTCAATGCATGATTTCCTTGAATTCCTTAAAGAAATTATAGCCAATGGGTAGGTTTTTGGTGAATCGTCAACCAAGCACTTAAAAATAATAACACCACCTCCACCAAGCACTCTGCTGACAGCTTCCACATGATCAACCTGCGTCAAGCATGGTTTATGTCTACTGTGCTTCCACTTCAATTACTGGATACCTCTCTCTCTCTCTCTCTCTCTCACACACACACACACACACACACACACACACACACACACACACATACACACACATACGCACACAACATTCAGTATATTAGGCTCATATCAGAAATGGAAGGAGGTTCATACACACATTGCACAGAAAGTTTTCCACAAATTTGACCTGCAAGTTTCCACCTAATGTAACTCATCGCCTTGTGTGCTATTTTACAGAAATCAAATTCACAACAGAGGACACTGTGGGGAAAAAAGGGCTCAGTAATGCATACATATTATACTATATGACTAAAGGTTTGTGGACACTTGACCATAACATTCATATGTGTGTGTTAATCACTAGAATCCAGGTTCCATTGCTTTTATAATAAAATTATTTGTTTTGGGAAGGCTGTCCACTAGATTTGGGAGTTTTGCTGTGGGGATTTTTGATCATTCACCCACAAGAACATTATTAAAGTCAGGCACTGATGTCAGGTGGGGACACCTGGGGCAATTGGCAATTTAATTCATCCCAAACATGTTCAGTGGGGTTGAGGTCAGTGCTTTGTGCAAGGGACTCTAACAATCCAACCTTGGCAAGGCATGTCTTCATGGAGCTCACTGTGTGAGCAAGGGGCTGTTATGCTAGAACAAGTTTGAGCCTCTTAAGTCTAGTGAAAGAAAATTGTAACCTAACAACCGACAAAGTCATTAATCTTTCAACTTTGTGGCATCAAATTTGGGAAGACGCTACATATGGGTCTCATGGTCAAGTGGCCATACACTTTTGACTCTATATATACATACATACATACACACACACACACACACACACACACACACACACACATATATATATATATATATATATATATATAGCAACAGCAGTACAGTAGTAGAATAGCTACTCTATGCAACTTGTTGATGCACAAACAATAAATCAGACATTGTTATTTACTGGTACATGTGTATAGAAGTTTAATAAAAGCTGGGAATTTGTTGACCAACTATTAATGCCTAAGGATGTCATGTCTAAAAACTCACACTGGGAGTTGTGTCTTGATGGATCAAAGAGGGCCCCTATGTCCCTTTTTGCCATGGGCCCTCAGTGTTTTTCAAAACAACTCTGTTACACAGGAACATAAGAAAAGCAAATTAAAATGAGATTTTTTAAAGCATTACATGTGGTCATGCAAGCTCCATTATAGCATCTTTTGAAACTGATTTAATGTTATAGTATATACCACATGGGTACATAAGAAAAGTAAACTAAATGTTTATTTTCTTTATTGTGGTAAATATGGTAATGCCTGCTCTTTTTACATCAGACGTAGGCATTAGATTGAGCAGTCCAAATAATTATCTGTGCCGTCCAGCACCTGCTCCATGTTGTTGTTGTTGCTGTTGTTGTTGATGTTGTTGCTGTTGTTGTGGTGCCAAAAAGGCTTCAGTTTTCTTTCTGTCAAGCTCAAAATACTCTTCTCCAGTCATAATGATTTTACACAGTTTGAAACAGTTTGTGGTGAACTTTTAACTGCCTTCTGCAACCCATGATCTAGGTGACAAAAACTAGGCTGTTTGTTGTAGCATGGATGGATCCTAAGAGCCTCAACCAGTTCATCAGCCTTTCCCTTGAGCCTTTCCACGACTTCGAGGCTCAAGGTATATTTATAGACTGGTAGAATTCCTCCAGACTTGCCTAATGCTTTTAATATGAGTTCAGCTCTTTATTGGCTTCAGTGAATTCAATGCTGCCTATGATAGAAATGGCTTAATGTTTGGTTCAACTTTTTAAGAAAGGCAGACACTCATTTAACACTTCTTTTTCCATATCTTGTATTTCTGTATTTCTAAACAAAAAAAGCATCGCAAATTAAAATTTTTTGACTTTTGCATTGCATGAATGAACTTCAAACCATATGGAATGGTTTAGTGAGTAAAGAAATAAAAATATACAGTGATGCAGTGATGATTATACACTTAAAAAATGAAGATAAATCAGAAACCAAGTACTATTCAAGGATTTATTTCACGTAATATTAGATCATATTGATGAGAATAAGTGAACAAACAACAATATATAGTAATAACAAAAATAACAGTGTCTTTTTTGAGGAAAAAAAAAGTCAATATTAATGTGGCCCTTTACTTTGATTACAGCATTTAACCTTTCAGGCATAGCATCCACATATTTTTTTATTTCTTGACTCGCTAAACCATTCCATATGGTTTGAAGTCAAAAAAATAAAATTTGCAACATCTTCAATTTTTCTGAAAAATTGGTATTTTCAGCATATTTGTTTATTAGCCATACTTTTACCTCAATATACTTGGAATGATTTTTTTTTGTTCTCATTGCCTACAATAGCATTGCTCAATAAATTTTCACACAAAAATTATAGAGAAGTAATTTTTTACTTGTTTTTATTAGGAGCCCTTTTAGACAAAAGTGGTGTTGAATAATCTTCAGTGCACATTATTGTATATGCATGCCACATGATATTAGCCATTAGTATGCAACTATTTTACATTTCTACAAAGCAGTGTAAAGCATGACATGTATGACACTTCTCATTCAGCTGTCCCATGAGGATTTTACACCTGAGACTGAGATGGGGGAGGACTGGAAAGAAAGTTGGAGTAAAAAATTACAGCATGAGGTTGAAAGCCCCATCTGCTGCAGACCACCCCTCACAAAGATGCTTTCAGCTGCTGTATGTTATTCAGAGGCGACATCTAGGGTGTGACATCCTTCCAGTGTGGATTACCCCAGCAACACACGCATGCACGCACACATGCACACACACACACACACAAGCACACACACAGACACACACACACACACACACACACACACACACACACCTGTAACTCTGTGATATGCTAACTCAAACAAGTACAGACAGATCAGAGGCATCAGTCCACTTGTAATTCATTCAGTGATAATTGAATAGCCTAATAGTACAATGGACTAAGCCTTTATTTGTCACATATACATTATTGCATAGTGAAAAGATTTTCTTTGGCCATCGCAGCTTATTAGGAATTTAGGGTCAGGGTGCAGGGTCAGCCATGATACAGAAAGTATGGAGTAGAGAGGGTTAATAGCCTTGCTTAATGGCCCATTAGTGGCAGCTTTCCGATGCTGGCAGTTAAACCCCTGACTTTAGAGTCTTCAACTGATATTAGTAAAAGTTAACCTACATGCCCGAGCGACTCTTAGAAACATCCTGGTTTTTAGTGGAAAGCAACTTTGATTATGTCCAAGTCTAAATCAGTTTGCACATATCCCCTAAAGCTGTTTACAGCTTCATTATGCTCCCGTTTGAGGCTTATGATCACCTATTAACTGTATCACGAGATGGAATCTCCACTGAGGAAATTTCAGCTACAAGCTATAATTCGGTATAATCGTTAGCTAAGTCCTCATTGCATTTTTGACTCTCTGATTTTGATCTGCCTAAGCTAGCTCTTAGCACAAGTTAAATATTACCATCTAAATGGCATATTTATTAATATAGCTCATTGACCCTCTACCTAACTTCCAAAAACTTAACCTGGTTCATTGTAGAAACGAGTAGCAATCCATTTTCTGGGAAATGCAGATTTTTTAATGTCCTACGTGTTAGTCATCTGAATTCCACAGAATGATATGGATGAGAGCATTTTCTCATCCACATGACTGACCTCTGAATGTGTATGGTCTTTAATGCTATTCTTGAAAGGAGAGAGACAAGCATCATAGCGACCGAAGAGCACTTCTAACCGGCTATCACCACTCAACACAAGTGTGTTAATTAACCAAATCTGCCACAAGACAACCCTCAATAACCATTTGTGTGTGTGTGTGTGTGTGTGTGTGTGTGTGTGTGTGTGTGTGTGTGTGTGTGTGTGTGTGTATGAGGTGGGTGGAAGGTCAGTGCTCTGCTTAGTAATCAAACATGGCTTGTTGTGATTGGCATGTGAATGGAGCATCTCCTCAGTGATAAAGTAACAATAAAGAAACACAATATACAATGAGAGAAAAGGGGCCAATGTCAATATATACAAAGGATGCCACTGAAAAAGGACAGACAAGGTGGGCAAGAGACACTTTAAAAGACACGTAGCTGGAATGGATATAATACAAAAACCATGATGTGAATTCCCATTTGTTTTTTGTTTGTCTATTTCATTCATTTGTTTATTCATTCTTTATTCATTTGTTTATTCATCTTCTGTAACCCCTTTATCATGATTAGGGCCACAGCAGAAGGAAGGAAACCCTGATAAACACAGGGAGAACTCATGAAACTCACAGGAAGCTGAGCTCAGAATCGAATACGAAAGCTCTGAGCTAGCAACGATGCCCACTGCTACATCACTGCTTATATAGTGTATCTGAATTTATTCTTTTCCTGAGTTTCCTCCTTTTTAACATAATTTAAATTGCTCTAAATACTCAATTTAAAGCATTAGAATTGATTCAAATACTAAACATTAGGTGTAATAAAAGTATCAGCAGAAGCTTCTTTTTCCTGTACCTATCCATGTCTACTTCATCTTCATCTTCTTCTGCTAGTTCTGGGGTTGGGTTCTGGGGGCAGCAGCCTAAGCAGTGAGGTCTAGATGTCCCTCCAGTAGTCCTCCAGTAGTCCCTCCAGTGTGTTCTGGGTCGACCCGGGGGTCTCTTCATTGTTAGACATGCCCAAAACACTACACCAGGGAGGCATTCAGGAGGCATTTTAATCAGATGCCCGAGCCACCTCAACTGGCTCCACTCAATGCGGAGGAGCAGCGGTTCCACTCTGAGCTCCTCCTGGATGAAAGAACTTCTCACCCTATCTCTAAGGGAGAGCCCTGCCACCCTGCGAAGGAAGCTCATTTCAGCCACTTGTATTCGCGATCTTGTTCTATTGGTCACTACCCAAAGCTTGTGACCATAGGTGAGAGTAGGAATGTAAATCGCCTGGTAAATTGAGAGCTTAGCCTTCTGGCTCAGCTCCCTCTTCACCACAACGGACCGGTATAAGCTCCACTTTACTGGCTGTACCGATCCGCCTGTCAATCTCCCGCTCCATCCTTCCCTCACTCGGGAACAAGACACCAAGATACTTGAACTCCTCCACTTGGGGCAGGGCCTCATTCCAGAACTGGAGGTTGCATTCCTCCCTTTTCTGGCTGAGAACCATGGCCTTGGATTTGGAGTTGCTGATTCTCATCCCAGTCGCTTCACACTCAGCTGCAAATCACTCCAGCGAGAGCTGGAGGTCCCGGCTCGACGAAGACAAAAGGACAATGTCATCTGCAAAAAGCAGAGACGAGATCCTATGGCCACAAAACCAGAAGCCTCAACGCCTTGGCTGTGCCTAGAAATTCTATCCATAAATATCATGAACAGACCTAGTGACAAAGGACAGCCTTGGTGAAGTCGAACCCCAACTGTAAACAAAATCGACATGTTGTTACCAATGCACACCAAGCTCTGGCTCTGGCAATACAGAGACCAAATAGCTTGTAGCAACGGGTCCGGTATACCATATTCCCAGAGCACACCCCACAAGATAGCCCAAGGAACATGGTCAAAAGCCTTCTCTGCCTACTCTGGTGAGTGTGTAGAGCTGATCAAGAGTGCTACAGCTGGGATGCATCGGTCAGATCCTCCTTTCCAGTACTCCTGAATAGACTTTCCCAAAGTCGGCTGAGGAGTGCGATTCAATGATAGTTGGAACACACTCTCCGGTCCCCTTTTTTAAAAGGGGAAATACCATCCTGGTTTGCCAATCCCAACGTACGGCCCCCGATGACCACTCAATGTTGCAGAGACATGTCAACCAAGACAGCCCTACTACATCCAGAGCCTTGAGGTATTCAGGGCAGATCTTGTCCACTGCCGGAGCCTGGCCGCTGAGAAGCTTTTTAACTACCTTGGCGACCTCTGTCCTCAAAGTATTCCTTCCACCTCCCAACAACTTCCCCTGTCGAGGTGAGCAGCTCCCCACTTCCACTGTAAACAGTGTTTGTGGAGAACTGCTTCCCCCTCCTGAGGTGTCAGACGGTGGTCCAGAACCTTTTCGACGCCAATCAATTTCCAGGCCCTCACTGAACTCCTCCCACACCCAAGATCTTGCATCGGCAACAGCTTGGGCTGCAGCACATTTGGCCTGTCGGTACCTGTCCGCTGACTCGGGAGTCCCACAGGCCAAAAGGACCAGATAGGCCTCCTTCTTCAGCTTGACAGCCCCCTCACAAGAGTTGTCCACCACTTGGTTCGGGGATCGCCCCCATGACAGGCACCAATGACCTTCCCACCACAACTCCGGGCTACTGCCTCAATAATGGTGACAATAATGGCCCATTCAGACTCTATGTCCTCGGCCTCCATTGGGATGTGGTTGTAGCTCTGCCAGAGGTGGGAGTTGAAGGCCCTTCTGACAGAAGACTCTGCCAAATGTCAGCCAACTCTGGGCAAAGGCAGTGTACACTCTGAACAGCTCGCCAGACCATTGCAGGGCCAACACATATACAACCATTCACACTCACACCTAGGAGCAATTTGGAACAGCCAATTAGCCTACTGTGCATGTTTTAGGACTGTGTTAGGAAACTGGAGTACCCGAAGAACCCACGCAATCACGGAGAGAACATTCAAACTGCAGAAACGCCCCGAGCCAGGGAATCAAACCCAGGCCTTCTTGCTGTGAGGCGGACATGCAAACTGTCCTGGTCATCATCATCATCATTAATATTATTATTGTTGTTATTGTTGTTGCTGTTCTTTACTTACATTTATATCAGAATCAGAATACTTTATTGATCCGGGAGGACCTTGTGTATAACCTGAACGATCTTTGGTCATTACAAAAATAATAAGGGTATGAAAAATTTATTATTATTATTATTATTATTATTATTATTATTATTATTATTATTATTACTATTATTATTATTATTTTTTTTTTTATTATTATAACCCATTCATGAAGCCTCATTGCTAAAAAAAATAAAAAACACAGTAAAATAAATTTGGACCGAGTTCCATCATGAGCATATGCAGTATTTATAAGGCTGATGATTAATGTAAGCTGGGTAAAATCTTAGGTTCATGCATAAAGTTACTCCAATTATTTGTCTGAAGCTTTACCAGAGCTTAATTTCACAGCTTACACATGCAAGCAAATATTGGCAAAATGTTGTGAGGGATTTGCTACATAATGCGGGCCCTCCTCTTTTAATCACAGCACATTGTCCAAATCTTACTTTAATTCTCAATGTCTATCACTAAAAGCCTTTCTGCTCCGATTTAAGCTGCCTTTTTTCGGCTTAGTGTGCAGGAGGGAAATGGAGAGGAACAAAGACAAATCTGGGACATTTATTCTCTCCAACTGTATCATGGAATGAGAAAGGTTCATTGTAATTCTATAACACTCATGCTTTTGGCTACTTATTATTGCATGCTAATGAGCATCGTTGTTTGACTTCATGCTCATTTGTAGGGCATTTATGTAATGATATTTTACAGTGTGTTAATTTAACCCATCGCTTTCTGGCCTTGTAGCTACTGTTGGCTGCACACAGCAAGCACATTTACAGGAAGATATTCATCTGACTTTTCAGTTATCCGTGGAGTTTTAAGTACCATGAATTAGCAGCTGAAGCTCAGCACTTGTCTATATTAGTCACAGACAGAAGAAAATCCCATTCCAGTGCTACCCGGACAGTTGGAATTCTTCAACCCTGTAAGCTTTTACAACACAGCAGGGCCGAACACATGACAAACAAGGGTCAAGCAGTGTGACTAGGAGGCTGAGTGTCTGTATCTTCAGGGATAGGTTTAAATAACATTTTGAATACCCTGACCTTGCTGACAGTAGTGTGAAACCTCACAGAACTGAAGAAGAACCCAGACATCTGCCTGAAGACATTCACTCTCTCACACTCACTCACACTCTCTCTCTCACTCACTCTCTCACTCTCTCACACACACACACACACACACACACACACACACACACACACACACACACACACACACACACAC
>JAQMYF010000010.1:7764643-7774841 GCA_030014195.1 Neosilurus mollespiculum | reverse complement strand
CCCCCCCCCCCCCCCCCCCCACAGTACTTTTTATATTTACACTGATTTACATTATTTATCATTAATACCTGGAATTATTCATACAGGACCCAAATATTGAGACTGTGATGCCTGATGATGTTTTTTGAAACTGCTGTATTAATATTTGGTTAAAGCAAATTGCTTCAAGGTACATACTCCAGAATAAATTAATGAAAGTGGTAGAATGACCTGAGAAATATACATGATTACAGTCTCATAGTGACAACTTCATTAGCGCATACTGATCAGCACAGACAGTAGCCTGATAAAGGGAGGCATAATTGTAAGAACATAAGTGTTGAATCTCTCTCTCTCTCTCTCTCTCTCTCACACACACACACACACACACACACACCAACCCCACACCCACCCCCCAATCTCACACTCTCTGAAAGAATATGGGCAACAATACAGATACAGAGCCCAGTTTGGAGCAGTGCAAGCTAACCACATGACTCTGACTAGAAGTGCAGTCTTTACCCTTCAGCTGAACTTTGACTTACTTGAAGTAGTAATGCAAGGAAACTTGGGCAACCTCAGTCAACCAGGGAGAGGACCTTTGAATTAAAGTGCCATAGAGACACAGTGTCAGCGAGAAGGCAGCAAGAAAGAACCAACAGTATAGTTAAAGAATGAATTAAATGGAAGGAATGGCTGTTGAGATAGTAAATAAATTTTAGCATACTTTGTTGATAACTGTTCTTGTTTAGTAAACAAGCACCAGCATGTGTGACCCTCCAGCCCCAAACCAGTCGGAAGTCATAGGAGCGTATAATGAGATGCAGCTGATTAATGACAAGGTGGGTCAAAGTTATCAAATTTCAGAGTTTAGTATAAAACACTAGATGTCTAGACTTTACATTCAGTCAAGTGTTTTTTTTTGTTTTGTTTGTTTGTTTGTTTTTATATATATATAAATTTCCACCATAAATTCTTAAATGAAGGAATGCATGACTAATTGTCTCAAAACCTTGAGTCCACATGGCGTGATGTTGGGGCACCCCTCCTATGTCTGGTATCAATACTTAGCTTGAAATTCCTGCTATTGAATCATTTGATATAGAAGTACATAATTCCCACAACAAACAAATAAAAAAGGTAATATTTCAAACCCCTTCTGTGTAAACAAACGTCCTTTAGTGTAAGCAAACCCTCTTCCCTCCCACACAAAGAAACATTTTACTTTTACATGGAGGCACATTGCAAGATTGCTCGATTAAACACTGCATACTGATTGACTGAAAAAAAAGATTTAATTAGTTAATATGTCTCACAATTATAGAAATATGATGAAGGAAGTATGGATTCAAGGTCTGACAGCGATGAGTCCAGTTTGAAAGAAAAATCTGAAGACAGTTTGCAAAAGTATAGAAGACCCAAACTGTTCCCTTCAGCTGAGAGAAAATTAGTCCTGACGTATCCCAGGAACCACCAAGGCAGAGGTCTGTCATAAACTGAAAGCTGCTGAAACACCAGTGCCACAGTCTACATTCAAGCGAGTTATGTTTCACTTGGCTGTTATAAGTTGCAGTGAATAAATACAGCTGGAAAAATAGTTTGTGTGAGTCTTCATTTCAGACTGCAAAGCAGCAAAATGTGAATATTTTAAGGGGCAGTGATTCTTTCCTATTATAATTATTATTCTATTATTACCATTTTAACATTTTATATACCATTCCTGGCATTCCCCTCATCACACACAATCAAATATACACTCACTTCTGACAGTGAGCAGGGTGAGACACTACACTATAAATATAAGGCTGTGCATGTTAAGAACAGTGATTGGCACATCCAGCAAACTAAATCAGTCTACATTCAAATGTGCATTCTTCCGTACAGACACCTACACATACAAAATCATCAGTAAAGGAATGTAATTATTTCAGAATTATTTCATGAATTATTTCAGTTATAAACAGATACAAATAAAGATGCTGTGTTAGACTAGAGGTTTGAGGGATGCTTCAAAATTGTATTATTTAGTCTTAATTTATTCATCCTTAGTAACTGCCTGGTCAGGGCTGCAGTGGTATAAAGTAGGCAACGAGTTTGTTTATATTTTTGGGAATTTTTTTTTTTATTATTTAGCTGGCAGGTATAATTTAAAATAATAATTGTACAAGACAGATAAAAAAAAATCTCACATACATTGCTTTGGCTACAAAGTTGATTACAAAATTAATTATTTTGAGTGATTGTGGGCTTAAAACTAACATCTAACAGAAAAAAGAGAAAATACATCTATTTAACTGAATAACTGAAATCAATTCCTCTTTCCGTTGTGCTTCCTGCATTTGTGTTCCTTACAGAAATTTTAATGATTTCTCTAAAATGACTTGCTTTGTTAAAAACATGAAGTCCTTTTCAATTGTAATATTTATATTCAGTTATGGTGCTACTCCAGTGTTATAAGGTATTCAGTCCATGAAGTTCATTGTGGTGAGGAGGTGTTAAAGATGGTCTTTAACACCTCCTCACCACAATGAACTTCATGGACTGAATACCTTATAACACTGGAGTAGGTGTTAAAGATGGTCTTTGGTCAGTGCTTTACAAGATCTTTAGTAAAAGAATTGGCAGGGACACGACACTCATAAAAAGTTAATAACCTTTTATTCCATTGAACATTTCTATGAATAAATAAATAAAAAAAACATTCATGTTCAAGCTTTTTATCTATTCATAGAACAGGCTGATTAAAAGAGGGGTTTTAACCTCTTCTAAGAGTTTCTTCATACTCCTTTCCTTATATCTGAGATATTTTTAAGTATGTAATTTTGCATGACCTAATAAGATTATGTAGTATGTAGCAGCCCTTACAACTGAATCAGGAAAGATATATTTAATGGCAAAAAACAAACAAACATTTTGGTTTAGGCCTTCCCCACTTCCAGAGTTTCTGAATAGAGTTTCTGAAGAGTCCAGAGTGCAACACCCCTAATATTATATAAAGTAGAATTTAATAAAATCCACTAATGCATGTCTCTGCTAGATGTGTAATCGTACACACTGACACATATACATGAGTTTGCTACGTGCACATATTCAGTTGTGGAAACTAAAATTGTCCTCTCAGATTATTCAAGTCCCCCTGTGTGCTGTTGAGGTATGCAGGTTGGCCTGGCTAACGTGTAGCTGGAAACTGCTTCTGTGGATTTTCACGTACAGAGCTGCTGGGGGTTTCAGAGTGATGAGCTGTAGCAAGCTCATTCCACACCAAAGAGCCTGGGTTCACTTCCACCAATAGAACAATGAGATAAGAGCCCGGTGGCCTGGCTGCCCTTGCTCACTGAATGCCTGGGCTGGAAAGAAATGAAGCAGGTGAGGGCTCTGGCTTCGATTTCTTATGATTATACAATTAACAAATACCAAGGTGTACACTGTTGGTACATGCTGTGCTAGAAGAAATTGAACGGAGCGAAGTAATGGAGTTAGATGTCAACAATTTCACCACTCATCACTGCACAATATTTGAGTTGGTAGATAAGTAATGAATGTTGAACTGAATTGTAGTCTCAAAACTTTCTACTTAGGTTATTGAGATTTATTTCAGTTCCTAGGCATAACTGAGGACAACTGAAAAAAACACACCTTATCAGAATGTTTAAAGTACTGTATCTACCTCTTGTTATTAAAGGAAAAGCTGCAGAGGTTGTCAAAATGTGGACTTAAAGCTAATGTTTAATGCATTAATTACCAAAATATGAAAGGATAAAATCTAGTTAGTTAAGAAACTTGAATTCAACTCTTTGATCAATTAATTTTTCTTTGGTTATATCATTCCTCTTGTATCTGGGGTCCTTGCATAAATGTAAGTAAATAAATAAACAAAAATAATTTACAATTTTATTTCTGGAATTACTTCACATGCAAAAAAAAAAAAAAAAAAAAGGTGCAGTGTTCAAACCCAATATTCCCTTTCAGTTCTGGCTTCACTCCAGTATGATAAGGGATTCTGTACATGTGCCTTCTGGTAAGGAGGGAAAATGGTCTTCAGTGAGTGGTTTACAAGATCTTTAGTAAAAGAATTGGCAGGGCCAAGACACTGTTATGTATAAAAAGTTAATAAGCCTGTATTCCACGGAACATTTTTTATGAGTAGTTAAAGCACATGCATGTTTGGCCCAAGAATTTTTACCTATTCATAGAACAGGCTGACTGAATTTCAACCTCTGCTAAGAAGTGTTACTTCATACTCCTTTTCTTTTTATTTAGATAATTTCATAAGGATTTAAGACTGTAAAGACCAAATGAGATGATCTAAAGTCTAGAAATATAGCATCCCTTGTAGCACCGCTTATAGCATAGGGGAGTATGATACAGCTCATCCATGGTACAGTGCAGTTTTGTTTATTTATTTATTTAGGTGGTTTATTTAAATGTGCAAGCCTCTTGCGTCAATTCAAGTCAAGTCAAGTCAGTTTTATTTGTATAGCGCTTTTTACAATTGACATTGTCACAAAGCAGCTTTACATAGTAAAATTAAATTAGGGAGGAATCTAAAAATTTTCTCTACAACCCCTACACATCCCTATTCTTCAAAATTCTTTAAAATTATGATCTTGCAACACTTGTAACTTGTGTTTTAATGATAATTTATAGTATGAGTACTGCTGTCATCGGATAACTTCTCTGTGGTAATGCATTCAACTACTGATTTATACATACGTAGATAAGCAAGTGTATCCATATTACAGCATACAGTTACTTGCAAAAAGTATTCATTCTCTTCTGCATGTTGTAGTATAACATGGAACTGAACAGATCTAATAGTCTTTTATTATTAATTGTTTTCAGACAGCAATTTATGTTATAAGACAGATATCAATACATGTATAATGTCATATCTTCTGCCATCCACAGACGTTTACAAAATATAGGAACTTTATATAATTTGGAAAAGACAAAATATATACACACACACACACACACACACACACACACACACACACAAGCATACACAAGCAATGAAAAGCTTGTTATAGGAAGACTAAAAAAAGGCAGTACAAAAGCCAGCAGGGTTTGCTAGAGAAGCGAAAAAGGGTGGCGTTGGTGGTGGTGGTGGTGGGGATGGGACTGGGGGGAGACACCTAAATCACACACAGTCATTCATTTAACACTTCCACAAAATTTGGCTGTATAGGCTTTACATATTTCACCGACTTCTCCAACAAATGTCTGTCTACTCTTGTACTGTGTGGGATTCAAGAAGCAGCCCCATGAGGGCTTTTTTCCAAGCAGTACATGCCTTGATTGAAAAACAACTTTTTCTAAGAATAAAGATGAAAACTGCAAGGGAAGGTCAGTATTAACTCTGCGTCTTACCACTTTCTGGAAGGGCCTTATCACTGGGCATTCCCAGAATTGTCCTTCTGAAACCCGCACTGTCTCCAACATTAAGTGATTCCACCTGTGTGTTTTCTGCTTTGGGGTAATAAAGAAACGAGTTAAACATTTTGAACCACATTCCCACAATGCCAATTGGGATTTTTAACATTTGATTTGCACAAAATATCTAATAATTCTGTGAGTATAAGCATTAAAGTTCAGCAGGGGGAAATAAAAGACTAGCCATTTCAGTACTGAATGTGAGGAAGGTGTTAAGCAGTGTTCACACTAGAAAAGCAAGTGGGCCAATATCCCTGGGCGAGAACTAAAGCTCTAGCATCGTCCCTGAACACAACTGCATACACCTAATGTTTTCACTGCCTACATCTGCTCGTTACATCCCAGAACTAATAGCTCAACAGATGATGCCATTGCCTACACCATACACAATGTCCCCTTTCACCTGGATCAAAGAAAGGGGACCCATGTGTTAATAATGACATGGAAATACAAAACCTCTGCAAAAAACTCCAATATCTAAGGCTGAACTCCTTCATCTGACTTTGGATTCTGAACATCTTGAGAGGGTTCCCCCAGGTGCTTGGGATAGAAAATCATATCTCCTCCATACTCACCCTCAGAACTGACCCCCTAGGGCTATGTCCTCTATTTTACTATCTCTACAGCCCTTACCCTCAAAAGCTCCCCTATTTCACTCTCTCCCTGAATGACACTGTTAATATTAGGAGGAACCAGAAGAGGGATGACAGTCCCCTGATGATCAATGGGGCAACTGTTGAGAGGGTTAGCAGCCTTTTCTCACCAGACTTTCCTCACCTGAATCCCAGACATCTGCATGGCCATGGCCAGAAAAATCATTAAAGACAGCCACCACCCATTGACTGTTCTCAGTATTCCCATCAAGGAAGTGTTACTGGATTCTGAGGACCAAAACAATGAGACTCAGGAGGAATTTCTATCCTTAGGCAATCCAGCTACTGAATGAGGACACTTTACAAAGTTTACACACACTGCATTACAATGCATTACACAACTGAATTTACACAGTGCAAATGTGCTTACTATTTTTTCTGTATTTTATTTAATTATTCATTCATTGATTCATTCATTCATTTTCTGAACCGCTTAATCCTAATTAGGGTCGCGGGGAGGCTGGCACCCATCTCAGACGACTCTGGGCGAGGGCGGGGTACACCCTGGACAGCTCGCCAGGCCATCGCAGGGCCAACAGTCATACAATCTCATACATTCGTACTCACACTCACACCTAGGGGTGATCTGGAACAGCCAATTAGCCTACTGTGCATGTTTTTGGACTGTGGGAGGAAACCCACGCAAGGAATCGAACCCAGGATCTTCTTGCAGTGAGGCGGATGTGCTAACCACTACGCCACTGTGCCGCCCCTTTAATTATTCATTTTTAATAAAAATTAATGCTATAGCTTATTATTTTTAATTATACATTCCCTTATTAAACCCCTTTTTTGTTTTATTTTCTTCCATTGTTGGTGGTGGCTCAGTGGCTATTGTGAGACAGCTGGAGCCTATCTTAGCCGACACTGGGCAAAGACAAACACATATTACCATTCACACTCGCACTCACACCTAAGGTCAATTTGGAACGGCTAATTGCCTAGTGTGTATGTTTTCAGACTGTAGGAGGAAATCGAAATACCCGGTGGAAACCCACACAAGAATGGGGAGAACATGTAAACTCTACACAGAAACTCCTGAGCTCGGAACTCAATCCCAGGACCTTCTTGTTTTGAAGTGGATGTGCTGACCACATGTGCTAACCGCCCCGCTCAATTTCAGTCTGGTAAAATGGAGATCATTTTAGGACTTATCCTGTTGCATGGTGAACCATTTAAGGTTGTCTTGTTGTAAAAAGAAAAGGTTTTGCCTCATATTTCACACCATATATTGTGCTGTCTATACCATGATCTGTTTTCCAGTCCCTGCAGATGAAAAGCAAAGCCACAATATGACGCTACCACCATCATGCTTTACTTTGCGGATGGTGCCCTTAGGATGATGAGGAATCTTGGGTTTATATTAAATGTAGCCCCAGTTGTGCAGAATATCCATTCAATAATTGTCCTGTGAATATTTTCTCTTATCTGAGCATCTCTTCATCTCATTCAGAGTAACACTTTGACATCTTGGATAGTTTACAGTCTAACGCTCTCCTTAGCCAGCCCGTTATTTGGTGGATGACCTCTGCTAGGCAGCCCTGCAGTACATTACATACTCATATATTCTCATATTTTATCATTTGTAATGGTTCTCTGTTTAAATTTAGATCAAACCTTGATTAATACTTATATAATAATTTTGTTCCAGACGTGTTTCAATTGTTTGTTTAGGTATACAGTATTACATGACAAACACTGGAACTTCCATGAACAGGTGTATTTATTTTTTTATGATCACATGACATTTTCAGTGCACACATGTGGATGCCAATCAATTAATTTTGTGACTTCTGATAGCAGAAGCGCTAATATAAAAGTGCACAACATTATTAGTATTTGTAAATATTTCAGTAGATAGATTTATTCACTGCATAAATGCAGAGCTCCTGATAGATGTCTCTTGATATGTGTACGAGCCTGGGCTTGCTTTTTACTGATTTCTAATTAGTTCATGTTCTGTCAAGCTTTTGATTTTGACATTTGCTTCACAAACATTTATTTACCTGAAAATCTGTCTGTCTCCTTGAGTTGGATTGTGTTTTTTATTCTGTGCAAGTCTGAGGAGTGTTGTATGATGTATGAGTGGTGTATATTTCTTAGCCTTCAGTTTATTTATCAAGAATAAATCTGTTTTATTTATTTATTTATTTATTGCTATTCACCGTCATGCAAGTCAGTGATACATAACAGCCAATTATCAACAACTCAGCGAGGAGGTATTATTTGTTATATTACTTATTGGGTTTTCTGAAGTGGGCACTGGACAGGGCATGGGACGACAATCCAAGCTATGTTTCATGATATATGCTCCACATATATACAATCCGCATCCCAATATACAATATTCCTAATATTGCATATCATATCAATAAATTCCATTTGTGAGACACAAAAAAACGCAGGGAAGGTTCAAAAGGGTGAAGACTTATAAAATGCACTGTGCATGGCCATGATATCTACCTGAAAGTTCATTTGAAATCAGCTGGGGTAACTGCAGTGTTGAATGTGTATCTAAAGGGTTTTTCTTTCCAACCGTGTCAGTATAGATGAAATGACTTCTCAGTTCACTATCTGAACATACTTTCTGTCACTGATTTCAGTTATTCTGCAAGGGTTTGGAAAAGCAGTCACTAAGTTCACATTTGTATGAAGATCATGATTCTTTTACTGTGTGTACAACAGGCT
The DNA here is from genome assembly GCA_030014195.1 of Neosilurus mollespiculum. Lineage (NCBI taxonomy): Eukaryota > Metazoa > Chordata > Actinopteri > Siluriformes > Plotosidae > Neosilurus > Neosilurus mollespiculum. The sequence goes on along the minus strand of JAQMYF010000010.1, from coordinate 7,766,088 downwards.
AGGCTATTCTGATTTCAAGCAGCATCTATAATTTATTCCGTCAGAAACACACATAAGTCCTGCATGAAAACAGACATACAAATTTCTCGTTCCACATCTCTCCATGGCCCTCATTATACATTAAACACACCATCATGATTATTAAAACAATATATGAATACAAGATAAATGTGCTCACTTAAGTGAAAACCAGGGTCTTGTGCCTGATGAGAAGAGTACATCTATGAAGTGTGTAAAGAAATGAATGTAGTGAGTGTGAATGAAGGAGAAGCAAGAAGCAGCCTCTTGACCTCTAGGGCTTTCTTCCCCCTCTGTATACTTTATCATTATAAGTGAACCTTGAAAATGTGTAGAACAGCAGGTCTCTATCTATACTTATACAATTCATAATGCATGAAGAAAGAAACAATGTTTGCACATGGGTGTCATGCTTGCCCTTTAACACGTTTTATTCTGTTTTTTGCTCCTGTCCTCCTCCTACATGCTGCTACACTGAGGTGACCAAACACAGAAAGAGCTGTTGTATGGAAATGAGTTTGATTCCATCAAGTGGTGTTCTGGCTGAATATAATAATGTAGAAGGAAAGGAATGAATACAGAAATTGTAAATAGTGAGGAAGAACATCTGAATGTACAAGAGTGTAAAGAACACACTTCAGCCCATGAAAGGGTTTCTGTGTATGTATGTGGGTTAGACAGGAACACTCTCTCATTCACTTATTTGCCAAACCGCGTAATCCTACTAGGGTCGCAGGGAGGCTGGAGCCTATCTCAGCCAATACTGGGCAAAGGTGGGGTACACCCTGAACAGCTCACCAGACCATCGCAGGGACAACATATGCACACAACCATTCACACTCATACCCACACCTAGGGACTATTTGGAACAGTCAATTGAACTTATGTGCTTGGACTGGGGGAGGAAACTGTTGTACCCGGAGGAAACCCATGCAAGTATGGGAAGAACATGCAAACTCCACACAGAAACACCCTTGTCCAGGACTCAAACCCAGGACCTTTTTTCTGTGAGGCAGACATGCTAACCAATACGCCATTGTGCCATCCCTAGACATTGAAGACCAATTAGCAAAAGAGCATGATTAATAAAGAATGTGACAATATGCATGCTTTCGTGTAATCAAACATTTGGAAAAGAAAATTATAGAAATCAACCATTCATTCAACTATACTGGAATTTCTGCAAATGTATAGTGTTGCAGATGGCCACATACTGATTTAATTCTTATTAAAATACAAGCTGGTTTTGAAGATTTCAGAAACTGCTTCTGGGATTTTTTATTTTTTTTTAAAACCAACACCACTCGCGGGGCAGTGGTGGCCTGGTGGTAAGGTGCTGGATTACTGATCGCAAGGTCGGGGGTTCAAGCCCCACTATCAACGGGTTCTCACTGCTGTCCCCCCAGTGCAGCTAACTGGGTTATCAA
>JAQMYF010000010.1:7740234-7757686 GCA_030014195.1 Neosilurus mollespiculum | reverse complement strand
TTTACTATGTAAAGCTGCTTTGTGACAATGTCAATTGTAAAAAGCACTATACAAATAAAACTAAATTGAATTGAATTAAACCGCTCATTAAAGAACTCATCCATTTTTTTTGTTGAAGCTAAGTTGCAACTGTGATTCATTCATTGCATCGACAAAGTGGTGGCAGTTTAAATATTTGATTTGATTTTAGGGGTGTGGATTTTATTATTTATGATCCAAAGAGCTTTGTGCACTCTTGTGTGAGGATTATTGTAAAATAAATATTACCTCACTGCTATAATGAGCATGCAGCAATAATGCTACCTAGGCATAGACAATAGGAGGTTATAGATAGCTTGGCATGGCGGCACAGTGGCGTAATGGTTAGTCCATCTTCCTCACAGCAAGAAGGTCCTGGGTTCAAGTCCTGGACTCAGGTGTCTCTATGTGGAGATCCCTGTGCTTGTGTGGGTTTCCTCCAGGTGTTCTGGTTTCCTCCCACTGTCCAAAGATATGCACATTAGGCTAATAGACAGTTCCAAATTGCTCCTATCTATGGATGTTAGTGGGACATGTTTTGTGAGTGTTGGCCTTGCAAAGGTCTGGTGAGCTGTTTAGGGTGTACCCCACCATTGCCCATTGTCAGTTAAGGCTCCAGTCTCCCCATGACCCTAATAGGATTAAGCAGTTCAGCAAATGAGTGAGAGATAGTTTGGCATCCTACTTCTGTTTAGCCGGACCAGATACTGTGGTGCCTTCAAGATGTAAAAGAATCCACACTCTAACTCTACAGGTGTAAAATAATGCAAAATTATGAAATGACCTAATTTAGTACATGGTATGACTTTATATTTTGCACCTATATAAAGCAATTATTATTGAGTTTTTCATGCTTTCAAGCATCCTTCACGTTATAACAAATAAACTAAAACAAGTTATAAAATCAGCTATAAAACATTCACACAGTGTGAGACAAATTTTCTTCCCCATAGCATTGGCCAAAACGTTTGGTGGGGAATGGGCTTAATGGAGAGCAAATGCCCCAGAAGAAGCAGCCATCCCTCAGGCAAACATGCAAGGCTCCAACTCCATCACCCACACCTTCACCTGAAGTAACAGCTGCGTGCCAAGAAGACTCAAGGTTCAGGTCTCTCAGTCCCAACTATTCACCAGCCTCCGACAGAAACATCTCTCCTAGTCCATCCAATTGCCTCCACATCCTCAACAGTACCAAGAAGCCCAGAGTCATGAATAAAGAATACAGGCTCAGGAGAGTGAACGATGAGCAGGGTGGATGATGAACAAGAAGTCTGCTTAGAAAATAACTCACTTGGGGTGGACGAATGAGACTGTACCGGTAACTAGCCGCAATCTTGCTTCGGACCAACAGGATATTTCCATAGGGCATGAGTTCACTGACATACATTGAAAATGTTTATGCATCCACAAACATTTCTGACATATGGGATGAAATATAATGCGTGGGAACTTTTAATAACATAATTAATAACATCGAAATCAAAACGAACTTCATGGTATGGCAGCGAATGCCATAATATGTCCACTCACTGGCATACGCCGGGCCAATTCATCATAGTGTGAAGGCCACTTTAAGTATTTATGACACCCAAATGGTTGATAGCTTAAAACAATTTTATTTAACTGGAACTCTGTGGTTGTTTTTCTCTTTGTTATCCCTGCACCAGACAGGCAAACTGTTTCGGTTTTATTCCATCTTTCAACTTAAGTCAGGGGATTGGCTCCAGATTCCCCTGTGACCTTAACGGAGAAGCATTATAGATAATGGATAAATGGACCAGAGTATGATAAGATAAATAAGTACACAAGCACAGATAGAAGGGTATCACATTAATATCACATTCATTGTACCTAGTATAGATGAGATTATTTGGGGTAGGGCACTGTATGCCTTTGTGATGCTCATATATCTTGCCAGGCCTTCTAAAACACATTTGATAGTTATAAGTTGTCTAAAATACTATAAACAAAAACAACAGTGCTCATCTTTGTCAGATGTCAAAACCTAGCCTTAAACATTTTAAATATGCTCTGTCATTAGCAGCAGTATTCATTATTCATTTTTTGATGCAGGACCTGTGTAGGCACAGTTATTTACTGGTAATCGAGCTGAGAGCTTTGCCTTGCAGGATTCAATCCTAGTCAGAATGTTCAGACACAGTTCTCAGATGCTGAAGAAACCAACAGTCCCTATGCTTCTTTACACAGTTCAGGCCCTGGCTTGAAACCTTGAGGATTTGTGTTTTATAATAGACTCAGTCAGGGAGAGAATGAGCAGGATTAAGTCAGCCTGTATCGGAATAAGGATTTGATGATGTCATCCTATAGCAGGTAGCGGATTAGTGCTCCTGAGGCGGAAGTGATCCAAACAATTGGATGTGAATGTCTGGCCAAGAGGAGGAAAGAATAAGGGAAAGGTGGCGGCTAAGCTTGATGTTGGCCTATGTAAAACAGGAAAAGCTCTATTCGATTCTAGGTATTCAGATATTCAGACATTTGTCTAGCAAGTTAAAAAAGATGGTTATAAAAAATATCATTTGTTTACAAAAATTCACTGCAACTGTTTAGAATGTTTTTAATTTTCATCTTATTACAGCTTTGAGTGGAAGATAGAACCTGCTTCCTCTGTTGTGAAATATGCTTTTCAAAGCAGTAGTCACAAAGCAATGGTGAATGTTGGTTCCCATGAGAAGGTTGAGCATTTGTTCACCTCTGCTGTACAACCATGGAGATGGGTAAATGGTTGCTACATCACCCAGAGTTGTTGCTTTTGCTTTCCATACAGAATACGGGCCATTTTGCCAAACAAATCAGAGAAACTGGTCATAACACACATTACTCTATATCCACAATTTACCTTATCTCATTAAAGGCACAAGTGTGCTGTACCATATCACTGAAAACACTACTAAACTGTAGAATTCATATAGTCTACAAAATATCGATCATTTGTATTTTCAATAGAATAAGCAGAGAATAAGTAGCAAATTAGGAATAATGTAGATGCAAAAATCAATACAATATGGAACTCAATTTTCATCCAAATCTTCCTCAGTATCCATGTAACGGTATCAAATTACATACATTTTTTTCATTGTATCTGTTAACCTGTTTCAAGTCATGAAAGATTTAATAATTATCTGAGTAGTTTATCATAAACCCCTCCCACAAAATTGTAGTGCTGCTACTCTCAAGAGTGAGACATGCTAGCCTGAAATTTAGATTTACATTTATGGCATTGACAGACACCCTTATCCAAAGGCACTTATAATCATCATTGCTATTAAACAACTGAACAGTTGAGGGCCTTGCTCAAGGACCCAACAGTGGTACCTTACTGGTAATACCTTCGGATTACCAATCCAGAGCCTTAACCACTGAGCCACCACTGCTCAGAAACTAGCTCCTTTCTTTAATCTGCACCACAGTAACTTGATATTTGACTATCTGGCAGTTTCTTCATGCTTTCACCAGTGACAAGGTAACCCAATACCCTTAATTTATGAGGTAAGCCTCTCGGCTTCTTTTCATGCTCTCCAGAAGTGTCACACATTGTGTAAACACACATAAATCTGTCCTCCCATGAATGGATATATTTGGCTACCATGTACTGTATGTAATAGCAATGCACAGACACAGGCAGTCAATAAAGAGTCCAAGGTTCGTTCTAGTGCCCCTGTCACTCAACAGTTTGAGCACATGGCATTGCATGGCACTATTTCCTCCTCCACCACCCCCAAAATTAGTTGGGGCATGTGGCACTTTGCTCCTCATAGCCCAGGAGGAATGCTAGCCACAGCTGTTGGAGTGGCTGCCAGCTACTGGCCAACCATTTTCTCTGCATTTAGCCTTATCAACAAGGTTGGCTGCTGAGTGCTTCCCAGTGGAGGAGGGTAAGAACAAAGCCATCCAAATTTATGCTCAAACAGACTGTCAAATAGACATCATGCTAGTTTATTCATTCATTTAATATTTTTTTATCCACAAAGTTTTGGCACCAAGAATACATTATGAATTTTTTTTTTAATTGCCAAGGATGCAGGGACAAAAGATTCCATCTGTGAGCTTTTCGGTACCTGCTCAGATAGAGAACATAGTGGCACTTGTTTGAGTTACTATATGATATTGGCCATCATACATGTTATATACAAAGATTCCTCATATAGTACAATGTTGTTGTTTTTTGTGTGTGCTGTTTCTGCTTTTAGTGCTCCACACTAAAAGCACCCTATGTTTTGGCACATACTGATCAAGTACACATATTACAAACTATTGTAGCAGCAACGGTGGTAGGGCTACTAGGCAGAAGCCATCATCACAGCACTTTCCCCCCTGTGTAAAAGACCAGACTACACTACCCTGGGAATTTCACTCAAATATTTATACCTCAAATATGTGCCAGTATCCATAAAGGCATTCAAGTTTGTTATACTAAGGAGCAGGAGATGTGGTTCCATATGGGACCAGTATATAAAAGGATTTTGTTCCCACGTTCACTAGCATGACAGAACTAGACTAGATCTGTGCTGGAATTTCAGTAGTATATTTAATTTTGTTCTTGCTAGTAATCACCATCAAACAGCATAAAAATTCAGTAGACGTATGTTGTAACAGATATAATTGGATTATACTAGAACACTAAGATTCTCCCAGTATACCCACAGATTAGGCATGATTCAATTTAATATTTTATAATAAAATTGTAAAATAGTTATTGACTTTTGAGTGCTAAAGTCCCCCCCTCTCCCTCCTCCACCTTCATGGCTGCCCACTGCTCCGAGTGTGAGACCTCACCGTGTACCTGTATGTGTTTACTCTGGATGGGCTAAATACAAAGTCTAATTTCCATTGTGGTATTATTATTATATATTTAAATCAAAAAAGCATAGAGTGCGAAAGGTATATAGCAAGGCTTAATACACAGACTTTCTGAGTATACACCAAAGTGTGTAACTATATTTCTTCCTTTGGAAAGAGATTTATTGATTACATTTTAAGCTTGGATAAAGTGCTATTCTCTGTTTTGCTTCATGAGCAGTTAGCAGCAGTGTAAAACTAAACCTTTTTGTCTTGGTAATAAGTTTGATTTTATGATTGGAATTCCTCAGTGAGATGACTGCTGCATGTAACATCAAGTTTTGTCACAGTCTCTCGAGAAAGTATAAAAAATTAAGCCTTGAAATGTTGCTATTTTAGGTGGTATCAGTGATCTGTGGTGACAGCTGACATGTCGATGCCAAAGTGATGGCAAGAGAAACTAATACAGTTTAAGCTCTCTTTGATATAGTATATTTAAAGCTGTAAAGTTTGGGGTTGTGTTTCATTTTGTCAGAGAAAAGCATGCAAAGTTTACTTGTTGACAGGTGAAAGTTTACAGTGATTTTGACAGCCAGTGACAAATGAGCATGGTCACCGCTACTGGACATCTCCAGCATTTATGTGTTCACCTTAGTATGTCCCAGAGTATAACCAGGGCTAAAACAATATTGAGTATAACATCATCCTGCACAATGCAGCTGCTTGGCCCTCTCTATACTGGTCCCAGGTTACATTCAGTAATCTTTTAATGACAACAATAGCAAATATATACAAACATTATTTTATTAATCAATTACTCTATACATGTTCACATCAAGAACGACAGTGTAGTATTCAGGGCTGAGATTTACCGGTGGAGAGGCAGCTAAATAAAAGCTAGACAGCATCCTAAAAGAGAGAAACAAACACACATGCACACACATGCGTAATAATGAAAACTGATGTACAAAAGGAAGCTGTACACAGGAAAGAAGACATCACCACAAAAAACAAAAAAGCCCCCTTCTGTTTAGGCTCTCAGCTACGGGACAACAGACATAGAATCTGAATGATTAGTGGGGCTATAGGCTCAACAATTTAATTAAGATGCATCACTTGCACTGACATAAACACTAGTTATCAGAATCTGTAGATAAAGAGACCCTTCTGACCAGAATCACAAAAGAAATTACAACTGTAACAAACAGAATAAGCAGGATATATTGCATACAAAATGACAAAAACAAACAAAACAATTTTCAGCTTTATTCAAAGCAACAAGTAGGCAAAGCCAGTTAGAAGGACAAGCAGAAATAGACAAAGCCAAATTGAGGTAAAAATAAATAAATAAAAGAGTTAGAGATGAAGTCCACTAGAGACAAAGCAATTGGAGACTTCTTTCAGCACAAGGTAGAATAGCAGTTGTAGTTCATTCAAGTTGGCTAATCACCAACAGTGGCCTGCAATCCCACTTGTATCCTAATATGATCTCTGGGACTGGGAAAATCTACGGTGCTTATCCTGTTACTACCTGTGATTATGAGTGGTGTTCCATGACATGAAAGCTTCCATGGGAGATAAAAGTCACCATGAAAATGTCTACAAAAACCAGATATAGCAACAGTGATCCGTGAGATGGTAGCTCGGGATCAGTAAGATCAACCAGAAATAGGAAACGCATTTGGTATGCAGGCACAACTTAGTCAACACCACCTGCTCTTATATAAAGTGCTGCCATACGATGATTGGCTGGAAACTGCTAAATGATTACAAAGATAGTGAAATACACATCCAAGTAGACCACAGAATAACACTGTACATGTTTATAATGCCGCAACTACATAAATGTAAACATGCTCTGTATTTTATTAGCCAGATATCAACCATAAACTCAATATACAGTATTTTTGTTAACGACTGTACAAAAGAATTAGCACTGCTCTTATAGCCTGTCAAGTGTTATTTTCCATAGCTTGTTGAAGTATGTATTTTGGTTTGGTGGGTCAGTTGTACAGCAGTATGAGGGTTTAAATATGCCCCAGCATTGCTTGGAGGGCACTGAGCCTTTTATGTCCTCCGTCAAAGGTTGACTGGCCCATATATCCTATTTTACTATCTGTGCCAGTTCTGAGCACACGTGCTGCCATTTTAAGCCATGGCAGATACAAATTATACAGATCTGAAAACACAAGGGCACACTTATCCATCCATTTCAAATGTGGAGTCATTCTTTGGTCTACTCATTCCCACTAAGCAAATAGCCCAGTAAACTACCACCTATAATAGTTGGATAAGAAAACAGACAACAAACTATATCACCAAAATCTGCTACAAAATGTGTTTAACCAGTTATTGCTGTGTCAGCCATTGCTAGACCAAGACCAGTGACCCTACTAGGACCTCAAAGCCCATTGTCAGGTTATCAGACAGAAGTAGCCTGAATGGTCCAGGATGGTATCATCAAGGAATGGTTCAGACCTAATGTGGCGGTCCAATAGCCCAACAAAATATGACAGCTACCCCTTGCCTAAGTTACTAGCCTTGATGAATGTCTAGAGTGGGTTTGTTTCATCTCCACCTTTGATCTAATTTAAGTAATGAAAGGTTACTGGCCCTGAAGACAAAGTCAAAACTGCCTTCACCACCACCTCAGACCACTGGGAGTACTGGGTTTGACCCGTCAGGCTACACAGAACCCCAGCAATATTACACTGCCTCATGAACATCATTCACCACTAGTTTGCAGCTGCCTTTCTGAATAATGTTGCCATCCACTCATATGCTTGGCCAGGCTAATAGCCTCCCAGCATTGTCTGTGGGCTGCTAAAAACCGAAGAGAAAAAAAGTCAAGGAGGCTTGAACTTCCACAAAAAAACAAGTATGTGAGTTGGGGTTTGGCAGCACATTACAGATGCTTTCAGACTAACCTCTCCTTTCTAGCTTACCCTCTCTTAGATTTCACCAGGAAGGAACAGGCCATCAAAGCAGAGCAGGAATTCCAAGCCTTCAAGGACACCCTCACCAGCTCACCAGTGCTCAGAAATCCTGAATTGGACCACCACTTCTTTGGACACACAAATGCCTCTTTGATGAGTCTGAATGCCTTGCTCTCACAAGCTTTCAAGGGGACAGGACATCCAGTCATCTATGTGAGTAGATACTGACCCTGGCAGAGCGGCGCTACACCAAAATGAAATGATGCCCACTGCTAGAAACCAGCCCGCACTACAACTTGAATTCTCCCCACAACGTCTTCCTCTACTCACATTTGACTTCTAAGGCAATAGTGTAAAAAAAATTCCATCATTCATTTTCAAAATTGCTTAATCCTACAAGTGTCATGGAAAGGCTGGTGCCTTTTTCAGCTGACTTGGGGTAAAGGAAGCATACACCCTGAACAGCTCACAAGGGCCAAAACATCCAGACCCACATCCATTCAGACTCACATCAAAGGGAAAACAGCTAATTGAAACAGCCAATTAGACTAATGTGAATTTATTTGGACTGTGCGAGGAAGCCAGAGTACCATAGAAAACCCCATAAGCACAGAGAGAACATGCAAACTCCACAAAGAAATGCCCTTATCGAGCCTGGGATTGGGTTAGCCCATCTGCCTGTGAGGCAGTCAGGCTAACCACTACGCCAACATGCCCCCTATAAACAAATTCAATCTGCCTCCAGTGTTTCTGTCTGCCACCACTGATAACAGATGTTTGCTACAACAGGTAAGGACACAATAAATGCACAAAACTTGTTCTTGCCAGTTATTCATCATTTGAGAAAAGGACAGAGAGTACACCATTGTATTTAACAAATACATTACAAGTACACTTCACAATGCTATATATAACATCAATGTTAGATATGAAATATAAATGATTAAGGTATCATAAAAAAAATGTGTGTATATTTCACAAAACACTATAAAGCACATGAATGGACATCTTGTACATTCAGCACTTGTGGATGTTTTCAGCAGTTTTTTGCTCCTGTTTACTCATACATGCAGACACACTACCAGGACAGGTGTGCTAACTCTCCTCCTTAGATCACAGCTCATGGGACAGAGTGTTGCCTCCCTCACTAAGAGTGCACATTTGGTGTGTGTTATTTTTCCATTCTGGTGCCTACACTTTTATCCTTAGAGATTTAATTACCATCTTTCTTTCATCTCCAATTAGAGAGGCCAGACCTTTTGGCCCTAATACTAAGTCACCACAGCATCCTGTTCACTTTATAAATAAACTCTTAGCATCTAACCAGCTTAGGCCCTGTGTGTATACACTGACTAGAAGAAGCTGTATCTTATGCAACCACAGCTTTTTTAGCCAAACAGTTTAATGATATAATGATGCTTCAATGTTAAATGCATTTTAAGTAACCTTATTAAGAATGAAGGATGCATCTCTCTGTCTTTCTCTCTCTCTGTCTCTCTCTATGTGTGTGTGTGGGTTAAAACACTGTGTTGAATCCACCTGCTATAACGTAGGTCTGATGACTTCACTATACAATTTAGAGGGGAGAATGCCAGATGTATACTGTACAAGCCATCTAAAAGACTTCAGACATCTGAGTTTTGTGAGCATCTGATTATTCTAATACAGATTAGCTCTTGTATTGATTTAACAACAAAGACAGGCAGGGAAGAATGCTCCAACATTCAATTATCCACACGAATAGACATGAAACCAACACCCAGCTTCCCACCAACACCTCCCTACTACTCTCTCTGTTATTGAAAATTAATGACAAAGAAATGTGTGTTTATAGTTGTGTTCAGAAGTTTGCATTGAATCATCAAAAACATGAATGTCAGAACAATTTCCATTGTACCATTCAACCATTTCTATTGTAAAATGTGCATTTATACATACATCTCCCCACTTTATTAATTCAGTGGTGCTAAAGTTTCAAAAAGTCTTTTAACTTACCGAGGCCTCTTAAATTCCTGTTGGTGATCATGATAGACTACAGCTGATAGCTTCTCTGTGCCAACATAAAAAAAGATTTATTTGATAGCACTTTTTGGATTGGCCAGCTAACAGTACAATGGTAAAGTCCAAGAAATTCAGTGCAGATTTGAGAAATAAATTTAATTTAAAATTGTAATTTTACACAGCAATGTTTTTTTTTATTTAATTTATTTCATTAAATTATTTTATTTATTTGTTTGTTTGTTGTTGTTTTGCCATTTATGAACAACTGTTAATTCCAAGATTGGAATAATTTTGACGTTGAACTTATTCACAAGGTGTAGGTACTTGCCAAAGTCTGAATGAAGACCCAGAATGTCATCTTCAGCTGAGAAGAATTTGGTACAGATGATCAGTTCAAGTTTTATAAAGCTGAGAAGTTGATATCTAAGAAAGTTTTGCTCCAAAACCAACACCATCAATTCATTCATATGTTTGGTTCATAGCCAGTTTTTATTTCAATGAAAAATTTATACAGAAGATGGTTGAGCTTGCCAGTAAGTAATTTCTCAGTTTCTGTGTTTGATTGTGTTTGATTCTGAGAATGCTTAAATCTGATTTCCTTTTCTTGATTGTATGTTTTGTTTTCTTCTTGGTGATAAAAGACTGAATTTGCTCTTGGCTGCTTGTGAACATCTGTTGTCAGTCTTCTAGCTCATCAGGATAATAGAATTTACTAGAATGTTCCTCCTCCACACTCATAGTGATTTGAAAGCACACTAGCTAACTGCGGCTATGTGATCACACACAGTTCCTTAGGCTATAGACTTAGTTTAGTCAGAAATAAAGACACAAAACCATTAGTTTGTTGTGCACCAAACTGTTGTAGCACACTTACATGAGACTGCTCAAAGTCATTCTGCTAAGGGCTCCTTTAGGATTTTAGCAGCTAGCTAATGGCTGAGTTGCAGGGCGATACGCACCAGTTCATATGTGATTTGCCCAATCAGATCGCACATACTTAATTTGCCAAATAATAAATAATATTTATATGCCGACAATAGTAATGTGACTGGCTATTGAGCAGTCTGGAGTTTCCCCTGTTCAGACTGGTCAGTTACTTTTCTCTCAGCTCACCAGCACTCAATCACCCCATGAATTTCCAATAAAGACATTCATTTCTCTTTTCTTTTCGCTCTTTATTCAAAAAAGTACCACATCTAACTTTACTCCTGGCCTCACACAGCCTCATTTCAAATAAGAAATTGCATGTGAAACTGGATTTAGGATTCCTTTTTTCAATTTTTCTACTTTTTAGGAAGGAGGTGATACAAAAATGCTATTTAATAAATAACTTATTAACCTCACTACTTAGGTCAGTGCAAGGAAATTCCATACCTCAACCTTGATGCACTGACCTCTCAGTCAATACATCAAATCCTTGGTCTGGACCTTATCACTGTACTGACCTCACGGTTGGTAAATAACTAGTATTTATTTGCCAGAGTGAATCAATTCCCGTACAGAATATATACTAATGTCTATTTCCCAATATAATAAACCAATCAGATCACACAATTCCAATGTATTTTTTACTAAAAATAATTTATTTATTTAAAATTTAATATAAAGCATTACAGTCACCTATCCATCTTTCTAAAGGTCATCACCGCTATCATCAACTTAAGATAAAAATCAAAATGTCACATTTGTCTGTTGCTCACCAACTCACCGAATAACCAGTTTTAAACCCCACTACACGCAGAAGCTACAGCTCATCCAGGGGTTTAAACATAAATGTTATAATAGTGATGGGATTTTTTGGAACAAAAAAGTTTTTAGCACAGCCGGAATCTTGTACTGAAGTGACTCTGTTAACCACCTGGAGCACATATTGTGCACTGTAAGAAGAAAAAAATTAAATCCACACACCACAGTAAAAATTGACAGCTACAGGGAGGAGTTGGGAAATTAACTAGAGTCCACTGTTAAGCACAAGTAGTTGTGTGGCTTTACAATATATAGTAGACTTCAGCTCAGAAGGGAGATGGTGCACAAAAGAGCAAGAGAGAGTGATGGAAGGGGGGTTGGTGGTGATAGCCATAAGCCGTCCTCCATTGCGTGACAGTGCTGATGGGATTGCGACGATGGCAGGAGGTTAAGAGCTTCAAGCGTTCAGGGGCATACCAGGCCACCTGGCTGCACACACACTCTGCACACATTCAGAATGACTGAGCTGCTCATCATGGGCTCACTTCATGGCTTGGAAATGAAATAAAGATTTAGGAGAGTTGATTCTTCCGATTCTAGATCAGCTGCTACCTGCAATAATGAACTAAAGCAGGAAGCAGAGCAGAATCTAAAGGACATAGAATGCTATTATGTAACTGATTCTAATTAACCGTTTTAACCAAGAGACTACTGCTTAAACACAGCACACAATTAGCAGGCATATCAGCTGAATTAATTTTATGCATAGAACTTTATATATATATATGAATAAGAATGCTTAAAGTGACATATCTCATATCTCTTTAAACGTATACATGAGAATGGGAGATGGAAATAAAAACTCCACTTCAAAATCCATGATTTTCATGTTGGAATTTAAGCAATTTTAAAGATTGAATTTTTTAAAAAAAAAAAAGGTCTCATATTGTTAAACCATATGAATTATTGTGGCAATTTCATGAAAGCTGAACAAGACACTCGTTATTTATTTACAAGATGGATGCATTTTGACAATTTTAAGCATTGTGTATTCATCCATCATCATACCATCTCTCTCTTCCTCACTAGTTTTACTAGTGTACCTTTTTCCATAGAGCCAAATAGAATTCGTATTGGCTGAAGACAAGATAGGCCTCACATCAATGGCAAGGCCCCCTTCCTTTCCCCATAAGTGAGTGGATAACAAGCATGCATGGTGATCTGTCAGCACGCTGGTATCATCACAGAGAGACACTGAAAGATGTGTGACAGATAGAGTGTCACATTCAAGCCCCTTCTGGTGAAATTAAAAAAGAGACAGTTCATGCCAGTGCCAAACTCCCACCTCATGTACAGCATGATGTTAATGAATCAAGCAAAAATTACACACAGGATTTTATGTGCATTATTTGACAGACAAGTACACAAAACCTCTATAAAGGTAATGTTCTCACGTCTGCACTAAAAGGGCTTAAATGATTCAGTTAGCATAAGAACAGGACTCACAGGCTATGATAGGAGTTGTGCAGAAAAACAAGGTAGTCTTCCCAAGAGAAAACAAAAATAATGGGCTTTGAAAGTCAGCTCTTTTTTTAGCAACCTGATATCTCTACAACAACAGCAGGTGTGATTATGTAATTGTGTATAAATAGAGTTTGTTATATAGCTCAGCACTGTTACCTGTAGCTGGGGTGAAACGAAGGCACCACAAGGTTTCGCAAATAATTCTTCCGTGCACCATTGTGCTGTGGGCTGAACACAGCAACAGTAAAATCATTTTTCCATGTTTGAAACTATCACAGACAAAAATTCATTCAACAGTACCAAACTTAACACCTGACATCGCAGTAAATATTTATAGGATTGCCCATACATCAGCGATATGGGCCACTGCTACATTATTTGTGTAGAGGTTTGTATTTCTCTCCACCATTATTTATTGATTGTGTAGTAGTGTTTCGAGAAGATTTAAGCAAGCCAAGATCCCGTTCATATAAGCCTCACTGGCTAGCAAAAAGGTCTATAGGTTCCAAAGGGACATGGATCAGCATTGCTCCTTCTCTCTACAGTAGCTCCCTAGATCTGGTTGAATTTTAATGGAATTTCCAGCTCAGCAGGACGAACCTGCTCGTCAGCCACAGAGCACCCCATATCGATTGGTCCACCACGTCGTACCACCATTCATCAGGCAGCATGTGCTGCTCCAGCAGCAAAGCATTCAGCAGCCACACAAACACACATACCAATGACCCTAACCAGGTGTGTTTTACTGTCAGCATTCACACAGTATAGATCCATGACGGGTGACAGTGAGGGCTTGTTTTTGAAAATAAGGGTTTTCTAACAGAGATACAATGATGCTGTGATAATATTTCTGCAGGAAGTATCAAGATTTCCTGAATAAATATAAACTATATGTACATATACATATATATAAGTTTTTAAACTTTCAAACTTTCTTTAATTAAAAAAAAAGTTAAGTGCCACCTGGCTGAAAACACACTCTGCACACATTCAGAGTGACTGAGCTGCTCATCATGGCTTGGAAATGAAGAAAAGATTTAGGAGAGCTGATTCTTTTAACCAAGAGACTACTGCTTAAACACAGCACACAGTTAGCGGGAATGTCAGCTGAATGAATTAGAATTTTATGCATAGAACTTTACATATAAATGAATATGAATGCTTAAAGTGACATATCTCACATTTCTTTAAACAAGGACATGAGAATGGGAGATGAAATGGAAATAAAAAAAAACTACTCCACTTCAAAATCTATGATTATTATAATTTTTTTATTGTATTTTTCTTGTGGCTAGTCATTCTGTGGCTAGAAATACTATCACTACTATTAATACCATCTCATGCTTGCATGATGGTAAAATTTGCACTTGCTTCATTTTGGAATTTAAGCAATTTTAAAGAGTGAAATTTTTAAAAAGGTCTTGTATTGTTTAACCATATGAATTCATGTGGCAATTTCATGAAAGCTGAACAAGTTTTACTGGTGTACCTTCTTTCAGCTTACGGCGCTTATTTCCATAGAGCCAAATAGAATTCGTATTGGCTGAAGACAAGATAGGCCTCAAACCAAAGGCAAAGCCTCCCTCCTTTCCCCAAAAGTGAGTGGATAACAAGCATGCGTGGTGATCTGTCAGCACGCTGGTATCATCACAGAGAGACACTGAAAAATGTGTGACAGATAGAGTGTCACATTCAAGCCCCTTCTGGTGAAATTAAAAAAGAGACACTTCATGCCAGTGCCGATCTCCCACCTCATGTACAGCATGATGTTAATGAATCAAGCAAAGCTAACATGCAGGATTTTATGTGCATTCATTGACAGACAAGTACACAAAACCTCTATAAAGGTAATGTTCTCACGTCTGCACTAAAAGGACTTAAATGATTCAATTAGCATAAGAACAGAACGATACGAGTACAAGTACGATATGAGTTGTGCCGGAAAAACAAGGTAGTTTTCCCAAGAGAAAACAAAAATAATGGGCTTTGAAAGTCAGCTCTTTTCTCAGCAACCTGATATCTCTACAACAACAGCAGGTGTGATTATGTAATTGTGTATAAATAGAGTTCGTTATATAGCTCAGCACTATTACCTGTAGCTGGGCAGAAAGGCACCACAAGGTTTCGCAAATAATTCTTCTGTGCACCATTGTGCTGTGGGCTGAACACAGCAACAGTAAAATCGTTTTTCCATGTTAGAAGCTATCACAGACAAAAATTCATTCAACAGTACCAAATTTAACACCTGACATCACAGTAAATATTTATAGGATTGCCCATACATCAGCGATATGGGCCACGGCTACATTATTTGTGTAGAGGTTTCCACCATTATTTATTGATTGTGTAGTGTTTCAAGAAGATTTTAGCAAGCCAAGATTTACATTTACAGCATTTCACAGATGCTCTTATTCAGAGCAACTTACAATTATCATTTTTATACAACTGAGCAATTGAGGGATGATGGCCTTCCTCAAGGGCTGAATAGTGATAGTGGACATTAACCCGCTTACCTTCAGATCAGTAACCCATCGCCCATCGCCACTAAGCCACCATTGCCCTATGGATCCCGTTCATATAAGCCTAACTGCCTAGCAACAAGGTCTATAGGTTCCAAAGGGACATGGATCAGCATTGCTCCTTCTCTCTACAGTAGCTCCCTAGATCTGGTTGAATTTTAATGGAATTTCCAGCTCAGCAGGACAAACCACAGAGCACCCCATATCGATCGCCCCACCACGTACCACCATTCATCAGGCAGCATGTGCTGCTCCAGCACCAAAGCATTCAGCAGCCACACAAACACACATACCAATGACCCTAACCAGGTGTGTTTTACTATCACCATTCACACAGTATAGGATCATGACTGGTGACAATGAAAATAAGGGTTTTCCAACAGAGATACAGTGATGCTGTGATAATATTTCTGCAGGGAATGTCAAGATTTCCAAATTAAATATAAGCTATATATATACAGTCAAGCCCGAAATTATTCATACTCCTGGCGAATTTTGACTTAAAGTTACTTTTATTCAACCAGCAAGTTTTGTTTTTTTTTTTTTTTGGACCGGAAAAGACACAGGCTTCTCCCAAAAGATAATAAGATGATGTACAAGAGGCATCATTGTGGAATTATTTATTTTTTTAATCAAAAAGTGCCATGTTGCTGACCAGCTTTTTGCATGTCTCCACTGGTATTTTTGCCCATTTACTTTTAGCGATGAGCTCCAACACTTTCAGGTTAGAGGGTTTCCTTGCCATCACTCCGATATTTAGCTCCTTCCACAGATTCTCAATTGCATTCAAGTCTGGACTCTGGCTGGGCCACTGCAAAACGTTAATGTTTTTGTCCGATAACCATTTCTTCACCACTTTTGCTGTGTGTTTTGGGTCGTTCTCATGCTGAAATGTCCACTGGTGCCCAAGGCCAAGTTTCCCTGCAGACTGCCTGATGTTGTTGTTGAGAATCTTGATGTATTGCTCATTTTTCATGGTGCCGTTTACTGTGATCAGGTTCCCTGGTCCATTGGCTGAAAAACACCCCCAAAGCATTAGGTTCCCACCACCATGTTTGACAGTGGGGATGGTGTTCGTAGGATTGAAGGCTTCTTTTTTCACGCCAAATGAAGGATAAAAATTTAAAATTTTTGTTTCATCTGACCATAAAACAGAAGAGCAAAAGTCATCTTCTTTAACCAGATGAGCATTTGCAAAGGCCAAGCAGGCTTTTGTGTGCCTTATTTGGAGAAATTTGTCTGCATCCGTGGAATCCAGCAGTGTGCAGTGTCCGTTGGACCAGGATGGCTGATTCACCAGGATGGCCTTGGTGATGATCCTTGGATTCTTTTTCACCCTTCTCACTATCCTCCTGTCCAGTACAGGTGTCACTTTTGGCTTCCGACCGCGTCCTCTGAGCTTTTCCACATTTTTTAATAATACTTTGCACTGTGGCCACTGGAACTTGAAAACATTTAGATATGGCCTTATAGCCCTTTCCTGACTTGTGAGCAGCCACATTGCGCAGCCATAGGTCCTTAGTGAGCTTCTTTGTCTTGTTAGACTGTCCTCAAACCAACTGCATAGAGTTGCTGTTTTTCACCTGTTGGGTTGATTAAAACAGCTGTTCTCAATGAGTCAGGGTAGTTATGATGCTTTAGAACAGCTTGGACTATTGGGAATGGTACAGAACTTTGGATTTTCCCATAGACTGTGACAGTTTGCAAAGGGTATGAATAATTTTGGACATGCCACTTTTTATTAAAATGTAAATAAAAGCTGAGAAATTATTTTTTCCACAATGATGCCTCTTGCACATTGTGTTATTATCTTTTGGGAGAAGCCTGTATCATTTCCGGTCAAAAACACACTTTCTGGTTGAATAAAAGTAACTTTAAGTCAAAATTTGCCAGGGGGGCTCCCGAGTGGCGCATCGACAAGGTGCGCGACTATCAACCCGGAGATCGCAAGTTCGAATCCGGATTGATGCC
>JAQMYF010000010.1:7684476-7704333 GCA_030014195.1 Neosilurus mollespiculum | reverse complement strand
TGCTCAATACATCGAAGTAGAGCGAAATGAGGAATATGCTTGCGGACATTGCTCGAAAAGTTGTATAAGGGTGTATGAACAGGCTGTTTCAGGATGTTGTTTGAGGAAGTATGTATGATTGTCTCAGGTTGTATGAGGAAAATGTTTGAGGATGTTATATACATGTATATAATTATGGCGGCACGGTGGCGCAGTGGTTAGCATGGCCGCTTCTCAGAAAGAAGGCCTGGATTCAACTCCAGGGCTCGGGCATTCCTGTGTGGAGGTTGCATGTTCTTCCTGTGCTTGCATGGGTTTCCTCCCACAGCCCAAAAACATGCACAGTAGGCTGATTGGTGGTTCCAAATTGCACCTAGGTGTGAGAGTGAGTGTGAACGGTTGTGTGTATGTTCGCCCTGCGATGGCCTGGAAAGATGTCCAGGGTGTACCCTGTCTTCGCCCAGAGTCAGCTGAGATATGCACCAGCCTCCCCGCTACACTACTCAAAAATAATTCGCTTAGAAAATGAATGAATGATAATTATCTAATGATAATTATGATTTCTGTCAATCCTCAATGTTATTTTCTTGCTTGCCCCAGCCTTGCAGAGTGAAGGACTAGTTTGTTTTATTTTACTGCTGAACTGAAATGTTAAACTTCACTATTTAGTGTTGTTTTTTTCCACCATGACTGAAAAACCCACATTGGCAGGAACAATTCTTAAAAGTGGCTGCATTCCACCGGCTTCCCATAGGACAATATGTAAAATGTGTGCTGGCTGTAAACAACAAAATGCATAGTGTGAAAGCACCACTACCTAGCTTTGAAGTGTTTACAGTGAATAAAACCCAATCAATACCCAAGTAACATTTCGTGTTGATGAGCAGTGTACTGCATATACAGCAGTTAAAAAAAAAAGTTTAGATTAAAATCGTAATATTAATTGTTCCAAGTATGATTTGATGCCATCTACTACAATTTACTTATTTATCTCTCCAACAGTAAACATGGTGACCTCCATGATTTCTCATAAATTGCAAGTTTGGAGAAAGTGATCTGATATAGCTGTCTTAAAATCCAAATGCAAACATCTTCTCTTTTTAAAGGCATGAAACCAAACGCATGCATGCATGCAGACTCAAACGCCTGACAGCTACTGCAAGAGAGGGAGTTTTCAGAACTGACAGACAACATGATTGACAGGTGAGTAGAGACACCTCCTTGTACTGATTGTTTTCCTCTGGTTTACACAGCCTTGGGTGAGACTGGAACACCATCTCTGAGTGAGATGTTATAGACAGCTGCCAGAATGTGAGGAGAACTTCAACAAATGTTACAAAAATGTTTAATTCATCTTCAAATGTACTTTTTAAACTAATACCATTTTCTCCTCAGACTACTGTATTAAAACAGCCTGCCATGTACCATATACTCACTCACTCACTCATTTGCCAAAGCACCTAATCCTACTAGGGTTACAGGGAGTCTTGAGCCTGTCTCAGCCGACACTGGGCAAAGGCAGGGTACACCCTGAACAGCTCGCCAGACCATCACAGGAACAAAGCACACACAACCATTCACACTCACACCCATACCTAAGGGCAAGTTGGAACAACCAATTAACCTAATATGCATTTCTTTGGACTGTGGAAGGAAACCAGAGTACCCAGAGGAAACCAACCGGATCTCAAACCCAGGACCGTCTTGCTGTGAGGCAGATGTGATAACCATTATGCCACTGTGGTGCCCCATGCACTATATACCTCATCTTAACTGTAGGCTCATCGACCCATCAATTTGTCTCATCTTGCCAAACAAACATGACAAACATTGCCATTCTGAGTGTTCCTAATTATCTCTTTAAAATTCACCAGGACTATTAAGACCTCATCCTGTTGTGGTCTCTCTCTCTCTCTCTCTCTCTCTCTCTCACACACACACACACACACACGCACACACACACACACACACACACGGAGTGGGACACACATACACACATATCTTGAAATGTGGCAAGCAATTAGGTGGAGTGACTTAATTCATTAGGCGCATGTTTCTGAAGATTATCACACTGCAAACAGTGCATGCCAGTAATCAGTGGAAACAGACAGAGAGATGAATGGTGTGAATTTATGAGAAATAAAAAAGAAGGAATAATCTTATTGTTCTGCATGAATTAGTATTTAATAAAACATCTCTGCACCCACACATATGAATTAAAAATTTAGTCTGTATGTATGATGATTTTCACATCGACAAATTCTGAAATTCTGTACTAAATGTCATACAATTGTACAATACAGTACACACAGCTACGGGTTTTTCATGAGCTGAAATATGTTTCACATATCTTTAGCACGTATATCAATTACAGGCAACATTTTAGCATTCTATTTTCTGGCTGCCCCCAAAAGTGAAAAGTGCATTTAAAGATTCAATTTCACTAAAGGATACATTACCTTCTTCAACATTTATAACCTTATGTACATGTGGACAAACACCATTATTGCTAAATATTTAAGAAGTATAATTAACAATAGGAAAAGTCTTCATGGATCAGCATCATCCACATCTTACATTGATGGGAAATATTCATTAATGAACTTACTTATTACCTCATACTAAACATTTTCCCCTATTTCTTGTTATGTGGGTTTCCTCTGGTACTCCGTTCTCCTTCCACAGTTCAAAGACATGCACTTTAGGCTTATTGACTGTTGCAAATTGCCCCTTGATGTATGCGTAAATGGTTACGTGTGTGTGTTAGCCCTGAGATGGACTGGCGAGCTGTGCTGGGTGTATCCTGCCTTCGCCCAGAGTCAGCAGAGATAGGCTCTAGCCTACCCATGACTGTAGGATAGATTGGCAAATGAATGAATGAAAATTTAATGACCCCTCATAATGAATGAGGATGGGTTACCATCCCAACTTTAATAAAACTTCTAATAAAAATCATGACTTAAAGCATCAGATAATTAGTTGCTTAATTGTTTTGCATGCAAAAGAAGTAAAAGATTATTTACAAATCCTTATTTTCATGTTTCATTGAAATTCCAACCGTCTGAACTTTTCTTTATTTAGGGTTGTTTTAAAACTTTGCCTGCTATCTATAAAGAGTGTGTAAGCACTCTACTCTGTTTTGAAGAAGATATGATGAAGCAGGAGCATAATGGATTAGCAGGAGCATCATTAGATTACAGAGTGAACTGATTAGGTCTAGGCCCATTTGTTATGGGATGTAGCTATCCAACCAAATTCAAAGACTGACATTTACTAGACATGTCTGTAAATTATTATTGTTATAATAATAATAATAATAATAACAATAATAATAATAATAATAATTATTATTATTATTATTATTATTATTATTATTATTGTTATTATTTTCTTTTTGGGGGGAAAAAAATCATCATTCCCCCCCATTTTTCAACATTTAATTAAAGGGACATTCAATGAGATAATATCTCTCTCTCTCCCTCTCTCTCTCTCTCTGACTCACACAAGCAAACACACACTTATTAAGGCAAAATTATAGTACAATTTATAGGAGCTGGGTCCCTATTGAAGAAATATCAAGCATTTTTAATCAATCTGGCTTGCAGTCCAGACTTCGGACGTGATCAGCACATGGAAATACAACCGAAGTTTGTACTCTGAAGGAAAAAAGAATAGCAGAGCCTCTGCAAGGAAGAAGTGAGGTTCATGTGCTTGAATTTGTTCAGTTGGAATAAGCACTGACACAGTCACTGCCGAATGCAATTTCAATTCCACCCAAGAGCTAGACACCTCACAGCTCATATATATCAAGGAATCGAGAGTGGACTTCTGTCATGCCAATATAGAACTAATGTATACACACTGACATGTAAACAGAGAAATAGCTCCACACACACACACACACACACACACACACACACACACACACACCACCTTATTTTTCCATAAGCATATGGCACATTAAAATATAGAAAGGTATATAATAAGATATACTCCTAATCACAACAAATATTTATGTTTATGCTTAGTAGCATATTTATTGTAGACTATAAAAGAACCAAACTGACAGATCACAAAGGCTTCAGTGTAGTAATTTAGACAAAGCTTTAAGAGCATGCATGCACACACAGATCCCACATTCTCACTTTCAGTCTCTCTGTTGACATTATCAGTAAGGGAGATTTATGCACTCTCACAGAAGAATTTATGAAAGGCAGATGCTTTCTGATGGAAAAGCCAGCTAAGAAATTTAAAAATGAAACAAAAAGGGTAACAATAAAAAAATCTGATTTTTTTCAGTCTGTGCCAAGGATGCGTGATATACCCAATATATTTATTTGAATGAAGCAATCATTTTGAGTCAACTGGCAGATAAAGCTGAATTGCATTTAGTGCCATATCATATCTCAACTTGTTCCAATCCATTTTGTCAGCACACTTTTTGCTTTACTTGGGGATGTGATAGTGAGTGAGAAGTATGGGTTCAGCAGTTATTTCTTTGTTTACACTAATTGATTGACTGTTACCTTGGAGGTTAGGTTGAGCCATATATTATTTTAAGATATTACGAGTAAGGACAGCCAGTACATCATACAAGCAGTGCAAACAGTCACTGAGAACTAACTCTATTGTCTTGCATTCAGAGTTAATTGTGGATTGAGCAAATTTTTTGCTGTCTTCAGAACCTCAAATATATGAAAAAACTTACAAATTACACTTCCCAGTCTAACATTTTCATAGAGTGTGGTTAGCCTTGATCACAACATGTAATCTCCACAGCATTGTTGCTCCAGTTGGTCAGGTTGAGGCTCGGCAACATTAATATGACAATAAAATAAAGTCAGCTGATGACCTGAATGTACTGAATGAGCAGGTTATTACATCAATGGACTTTTTCTTCCCTAATGGCACAGATATAAAATGGGGATTTAAATAATGAAAGAGTGGTTCAGGGAGCATGAGGAATCATTTTCATATATGTATTGGCACCCCAGGGTCCTGACATTAACCCTATTGAAAGTTTTGGGGATGTGCTGGAGAAGACTTTATGAAGTGGTTAAATTTTTCATCATCAGTTTAAGATCTCGGTGGAAAATTAACCCAACACTGAACGGAAATTCTGAATGGAAATAATTGGCTGTTTCAAATTGCCCCTAGGTGGGAGTATGAATATGTGTATGTGTGTTGCCCTGCGATTGAGTGTCGAGCTATTCAGGGTGAACCCCGCCTTCACTTTGGGGCCGGTGGGGCCGGTGGCATAGCGGTTAGGGTGCCGGGCTCACGATCGAGAGATCATGGGTTCGAATCCCTGTTGGACCCCCACCGTGCTAAGACCCCTGGGCAAGGTCTTAACCACAAGTGTGCCTCTGTCCACCCAGCAGTATAAATGGGTACCAGTAAAAATACTGGGAAGGTAACCAGCGATGGACTAGCGTCCCATCCAGGAGGAGTTGAACTCCAAGTCGCTTCACGCTACAGAAACCGGGGATAAGCTTTTTACACCAGAGCCTAGTGGCTCATCAGGCCGGTGCTTATCCCCAGTTTCTGTAGCGTGAAGCGACTAGGAGTTCAACTCATAAGGGTCTAGAATATTGTGTAAAAATACATAGCATCTTTTCTATCAGCCTTTTCTCAGTGTTTGCCAATGTTTCTATTGGTATAGGGCAAGGGTTCACATTAAACAAAAAAATTATAGTAATAAAATAAAACAAAACAAATCAATAACAGTAATTACTCAGCAGAGAATATTTCTAAATTTATTCTAAAGGCTGATGTAATTTATGAATTAGAAAAATGTTGAGTTATGTTGAGGATTTCTTCAAGGTTTGGTGAGATTTTTTTAATCGTTTCTAGTAATGTTTGATTTAAATATGTCTCACAGCTGTCAAGGAGATATATTGGAGTGGAAGGAGGCACTGCTGTATGCCCTAAGGAATGACCTGACTACTGACCCAACATTAAACCCAATCAAGCTGTTCTAGGATGAGTCAAATTGAAAGGTTTCAGTGTCCATCCAGCTTCACACATCTCTGAGAAACTGTGCAGGAGGCAGCACATGACATGTGTGGAAAGTTAAGAAGCATCTCATCACATCTTTGACAAATGCCAGAATAAGATTCCTGTTTTGTATAAAGTTTTTTACATTTATTTTTCAGTCAGACAACATTCCATGCAATGCTTCCTTCATTACAAATCTGAATTTTATATTGCAATATTGCACAGTTTAATTTAATCCATAAAATTCATTCATTCATTTTCTGAACCGCTTATTCCTAATTAGGGTCGCGGGAAGGCTGGTGCCCATCTCAGCCAACTCCAAGCGAGGGCAGAGTACACCCTGGACAGCTCGCCAGGCCATCGCAGGGCTTATCCATAAAATTCCCCAATTTATTAGAAACATTTTAAAAGGTGTATGCCCAGACCTTTCAACAGCAATGTATAACAATTATTCAATGTATTAGTATATACTACACAGGAAGTAGAAAAGCAAATGAAAACAGTATTTTTAAGTGTGACAGAGGTCATGCATGATCCATTACATCAGATTAGCACCAGGTTTTTCTCTCTCTCAAACTCAAAATTCTCTTCACAGATTACATGGGTTTTGCACAACTTGGAAGAGTTCTGGTAAACTTACATTGGTTTTCTTGACCCCTCCAGCCCATGCACAAGGGGACAAAACACAGGTTTTTTGGTTGTAGTTTGGATGGATGCTGAGAATTTCCCAACCAGCTCACCAGCTCCATACAGGCTCTCTATAACTTCATGGGTCAGAGGATTTTTGCGGACTGTTGGCCAATTTTCTCCGGACTTGCTTAATGCTTTTAAAAATGAGTTTAGCACTCTACTCTAGGTCTAGCACAGACCTAGAACCCAGAGAGTGTCACTGGGGAGCAGTATGCCTGGGTCTCCCTCCAAGACCTGTTGCCTCCGCAACCCGACCTTGGATAAGTGGAGGGAAATGGATGCATGGATGAATAGGTAGTTCGATATTCATATCCACCAAGCATCAGGCAATCGATTATTTAAGGATATACTACACAGCACGAAAAAAACTAAATAAATCAAAATTGTATAGTTTATTTTTACATATTTTAACCATTACACAGTGGTGCAAAAGTGCTGTGTAGCTCTGGACCTCTTTTTAAACAAATTGAAAGTATATATTATGCTGAAACACAAAAAAAGCAAATTAAAACATTTTTAATAATGACAACTGTGAAAAATTGGGAATGTCCGTCATTTAGATTCAAGCATTATCCACTGGGGATAATGTTATTTGAATGCCCTGATAGTGGAAAAATCAGATCGCACCGTTATTGTGTAATGTATATTACTGTCTATTATCCCAAGATAGTAAGCCAAACAGATTGTGCTGTTTCCACAGTATTAAACCTATTTAGGCAAAAATTATTTAGGTACTATGCTCTTCCATTTTTGCAGGCAAAAAGGTGAGGGCAACATGCATCTGGCCAATCATAAATATATAAGTATAGCTAAATGTTTTCCTGGCCTATCCACTTGGCTACTATAAGTTAGGCATTTAGTACATTTGGTGGGGGGCAGGACTAAAATTGAAGCATCAACTCAGGCAGAGGAGACACTGTTGAGGTGAGAGAATGCTGCACATGTTTGGAATAAAGCTTTATAATTCCTGCTGGATTAGTGTAGCTAAACTCACAAAAACACTACAGGCTACAGGAAGATGCAAAGGGCATGGCTGCCATTCTTCTCAAACACGAGTATAAATATGGACAAGGCTTAATTATGCTCCTAGCAAGCACTTGCAAATGACAGACCAATTAGTCGAAAGACACTTTGTGACAGTGACCAGCTTTGACATGATAGATTTTTTTCAGGAACACTAAGATTAATGGTCTGCCTTAAAAAAAAATATATGGTAACAAGTACTCTATATGGCCTAAAGTCTGCAGACATTTGACTGTCACACCTATATAATAGTCTTCAAAATCTTTGTTTTAAGATTTACTCCTTACTGAAACAACAGCATGACATAAAGACATGATTTGAAACAGGTGGTGCAGAAGGAGTGTAGTGTCCTGTACAGAGCACTCACATTAACCCCACTCAATCGCTTTACGATGGCCTTCTTGCCCAACAACATTGCTCATCCTCACTAATGACTTTTGCTGATAAGTAGAAATCTCAACAGCCATGTTCCAAAAACTATTGAAAAGCCTTCCTACAAGAGTGAAAGCTGTTATGGTAGCAAAAAAGGGACCAACTTACAATGGATGATTAATAAGCATATGATATGGCGTTCCGGTGTCCACATACTTTTGGCCATATAGAGTATAATTCATTACCCTGGGTTAACACTGAGGCACAATGTCCACGATTTTCACGATTCAAAAAAGTGTGGAGCTCTACGATTTATAAGCACGCTTGGAGCACGACTGGGGTATAAAAAGGAGGCTTGGTGCATCCAAGAGATGAAACTTGAAGGAATCGCGTTGCCAGGTTCATCAAGATCTCCCACAATGGCGCATCAAGGTCTGTTATGCTCTGTTAAGGTCTGTTAAGGTTTGTTAAGCTCTACCACACTCTACCGCGCTTCCCACATTCTATCACAATTGGCGTCAAGTCGTAATAATCGTGGGAAAATTTTTGACAGTCAAAAATTTTGCCATAATCCCTCAAATTCATCACAAATCCACCAAGTTCCCTCAAGATCATCACGATTCGATCCCACTAACCCATGCTCATCACGATTCTCTCAAATCGTGGAGATCATGGACATAATGCCCCAGTGTAAACTCAGGGTTACAACAACATTTTGCCTATTAGGCCTAACATTATATCACAGCAGAGCTATGAATAGCATCATGCTGTCATTCTCTAGCCTCTGTATACTTGAATCGACATTAAATCAGAACAGAATGGATGAGTTTGAGAAAGGGTTCCTGATATTTTGCTAAGACATGAATATCAGTTTGCAGGAGAATATTTGCACTTGCCCATCACTGCAAATATCAACACCAGACTGCACAGCACAACTGAGCCCCAAGGATCTCCCATCAGCAAACTCACCACTGACTCACTGACAGAGACCAATTAATTGAGGAGATCTAGCAGGTCAAGGGGGACCATGACTGCTGCATGTGTGTGCACATAAAAATTGTATAAGCATGGATCCATATGCATGATTAATGTCATTGTGAAGTCAAGCAGATTTACACCTCCCACTGTGGCACTATAACTGTGGGGACCACGCCCCATTGCTCCTTACTCATGAATGATGCAAGAGGTCTCTCCATTTCAGGTGTGAGTGATAGTAAAAAATGATATGAATATTCGGTCATGGTGATAATTAAATCAAAATGTTGAGGATGGCTGTATGTTGGATGAGTGTGGAGCTGTTGGAGTGTGCAGATGGGAAAAGATGTGCGATTTGATATGCAATGACAGAAATGAAAATGCACGCTTATATTTAATGGCTTGTCAAAGTTTAGATAGAGATATCACATGAGCAGATGAGATGGAAGCCATTTTGTGGAAATGGGAAAGCTGTTTGGTTAAAAAAATATAGAACAGGACTTCATCAATAAGTCTATCCCAACTTGCCAAATGCCTCACAACACAATTTCAGCTCATTAGTATTTTCCCCATATCAGATTTTTTTGTTTATTCGTTTGTTTTAGAATTTGTTGGATTTCGACATAGTGATCAAACAAATTACATAAACTGTACTGTACAACGTCACAGAGGGCATTTCTGTGTGGAGTTTGCATGTTCCCCACGTGCTTGTGTGGGTTTCCTCCGGGTACTCCGGTCTCTTCCCAGAGTCCAAAGACATGTATATTAGGCTAACTGTCTGTTCCAAATTGCCCCTAGGTGTGGGTATGAGTGTGAATGATTGGGTGTGTGTTGGCTGCGATGGACTGGTGAGCTGTTCAGGGTGTACCCCACCTTCACCCAGATATAGCTGAGATAGACATCGGCCTTGCTTCAACCCTACTAGAATTAAGCAGCTCAGCAAATGAATGAATGAATGCAATGCACTGCATTCTCTAAAATACTAGGATTGCTGTTAGGGGTTCAAAGGAAACTGCAATTAAAATTTTCCTCATACAACTCAAAAGTTTGGCTAATATTATAAAAAGCAATCACATTTACTATGTAGGAACTACCCCATAGTGTTTCCTGGCACTTATGTTGGACAAAGGTCTAATGTAACAGTAATATTGTACACCTTTTGGAATACTGTTGAATTTTTTTTATGTCATTTAACATGTATGATTGGCCAGGTTTACAGTGGTTTCAGGCTTAGACTTCTCAGTATGTTTGTCCTTTTGTCCTGCTTCCTCAAGTTGCCAGTGGTGATTAGCACGTCTTGTGAGAGTCGAGGGCTTTGAGGAGGCCAGACAGCACAGTGGCAGCCATCAAAGAAAAACGAGTTGGCCAAGTAGAGGTTAATGCATGCAACGTGGTGAACACCGACAAGCCAGCCTATCAGGGAGAAGAGGGTCGAGGACCTGTGCAGCTCCACCTCGGGCCACTGCTGCTAACACCATGATTAATACATGCCGTGGCTAATTAGCCTTGTGCTGGACCAATGCTTTAATGGCAGAACGCGTCAAAAACAAGTGCAGCTGCTGTGAAAGTCAGAGAAAGACAGAAAGAGAATGGGGAGGGAGAGCACTATTAAGCTGGCTTCTATAGGGGTTTGTCTGGCACCCTTTCCCACACCATTACCCAAGCCCGGAACACCATGCCTGTTTGTACCCTTTCAGATTTATCTTCACGTAGCACCTACAGGGACCATTTACTGCCTGCTGAGGCCTTTAGCTTAACTCTCATTGAGCAAGAGATAAACAGTTTCCACTAGCAATATGAGAAACCCACCTTCCCCAACCCAAACACATCATACCTTAAGCACACACTTAATACAGCTAGGCACAAATTGAAGTCTTGCAGCCTCCTACAAATGAATAGTTATTCTTCTTGTATGTTTTCAGTTGCTATAACAGCAAATCTCTTCATCCTGAATTTAAAAAATTTACCGTAATGTAGAAAAGCTTAAGCTCACAATATAAAACATATGTCTAACTATCAGCCGTTAATATCAGCTAGCTGGCTCTGCTGATCGAGAAATAAAACAGTCGAAATGTAATATAAGAACAATAAGAAAATGAAAAAACTATAACCTGGTTGTATTCTCACACTCCAGTATTTCATAGTGTTACATTTTTGCCACTTGTTAATGATGACCTTCATGGTGTGTTCCAGGTACATGTAATGTACTGTAGTGTTTTGGAAATTCTTTTGTGCCCCATTCCTAGTCTATACCTTTGACAATGAGAGCAGTAGATGTTTTGTAAGCTTTTTCTAAACTACGACTTCAGCAAGAAGTTGCTAGGAAAAATTAGTGGAAATATAATCCTAAATGTTCTGGGCCATATTGTCTCATTTTATTTCTTGATGAATCCAACTCACTATCTGGTTCTCCACTATGGCATGAAAGCCAACACTTTTGGAGGATGAGAGCGCACACAATGATTCTTCTTAGACGTGTATCTGTACCACAACAGCTCGCATGCTATGTCACAATGCAACTAAACATGCCTGGAGGAGACTACCCTGTTCTGTATACATGAGTTCACACATTTTCATGATGGGTTAGTGTTACTCAAATCAACATGGGAGAGAGTAATATCATCTTCTCCATCTAGCAAGTAATTTTGTTCTCTTGATCCCCGGCCATGAGTAGCTGTGACTGGGTCAGCTTGCACCCAACAATAAGGGAAATGTTTTTGGATGTACTACTAACTCCTTGCATCATTTATGTACATTGGATTATGAACAAAATCATGTGGACAGTATTAGCCAACAGTGCAGAAGAGTGCAAAATTTAATATCCTGTCAGAAATGGTTTGCTTTCAAGGCTGGATCTAGAAACAGAGCTGAATGCCATGATTCTGTCTTGATCTCATGCTCATAGCGGATCTCCTAGACAAAACCCCATTGGTATGGAGCATGACATGATGGTTGTCCCATGTCCTTACCCTGTCACTGACTTGATGCTGATTGACTGTTATGTATAGCTTGTGCAATAACGAAATTGAAACATGTACAGGCCACCACTCAGACTTGAACAATAATAAACTTAGGAATTAGCTAGTGAAATGAGGGGAAAAGAAAATCCAGTGTTAACCTTTCCTTTTTTTGGCTAAAGACCAAAGTTGGAAAACACAGGAGACATTTATTTATTATAGACTTCAGCTTCACCTTAAAGGAGCTGCACTACTCTTATAACACCAACCTTGGACACCTATATATAAAGATATCTATCGAGAGCTCTGCCTTTAGGCAGTGGCAAAAAAAAAAACCTTTGCAGTTTTACATGTATAAAGCATCTATGAAGGTATATTTAGTTATTTTACATATGCCTCAGAGATGCTGTGCCAAAGTTGTGTGCAGCTGGTTCGAGAAAGCTTGCTGATATTATTATTGATTTTGTTCTTATCTCTGTTCCAGGTTCTGAAACATCAGTGTTACATGTTTTGTGGCCTTAGCATCAAGTATGGTATGAGTTTGATTAGAAATGTGTACACTGGGAATGTTATTCAAAATGATACAGAATTTGTATTGTATTTTATATGTATGAAAATAAATATTATAGTTCATGACTTTTAACCTAGCTAAAATGTAACATAGTCAAAAATGGCTAGTAACTAAAGGATGGTTTCACATAAAGTCTCCTCCAAAAGTATTAGAATTTGTTGAAAACAAATAATTTGTTTTCGAGGGCAGTGGTGGCCCGGTGGTGGGGTGCTGGATGACTGATCCCAAGGTCGGGGGTTCAAGCTGTCCCACTGTCAACAAGTTGTAACTGCTGTCCCCCTAGTGCTGACTGCGTTATTAAAGGCCAGCCATGCCACTGACAGCATCCTACTGTCTATGGTGAGAGGCATGTAAAAGAACCATTGCTGACTTTCGTCAAGAGTAGGCTGCATTGCCGTCAGCGTGTTTCTGCCCTGCGATGGCAAGGCGAGCTGTCCAGGGTGTACTCTGCCCTCGCCCAGATTCAGCTGAGATGCGCCAGCCTCCCTGCGACCCTAATTAGGATTAAGCGGTTCAGAAAATGAATGAATGAATTTGTTTTTGATTTTTACTTAAGAAGACATTTGTGTGAGATCAAAAGATAAGTCAGAGGAGAGAGGTCAGAATTTCGCCTTTATTCTCCAGCATTTACAGCTAGATATGTTAACAAGCATATGACATTTTGTATCAAACCACACAGCTTTTCAAATAAGCTGAAATATTGGAACATGACAAGCGATAGGTGTTTCTTGATAGCCAGGTGTGTCATATAAAATTGATTGTTGAATCTTTAAGTAGCTCCGGACATCTTTCTCATATTAGGCTTAGGCTTTCACCTATGGGTTCACCTATGCACCTATGCATTTGTAATTAAGAAGGGAAGACCAATAATAACACAACGGATCTGTCTATTGGAGAATAAAACACAATTGATAATAAACAAATAGAATGAGCGGTAAAGGAAAACAACAAAACAACAGTGGCATCATGAAAAATAGGTGAATGTATGGTAAAAGAAGTGATCTGTTCATGATCCTAAACATGCAAGCTGATCTCTAAAGCATGGTGAAGGTTGTACCATGGCTTGGTTACATAGCTGCTTCTGGAACAGGCATTTCACAGCATTTCACTTTCTGAAGGGAGAAAAATCCCCCCAAAAAACATATAACAACTTAAATATGATATGGTAAAAGCCTGGAATATCACATAGATCAGACAAGATAGTCTCTGGGTCTTAGGCTTACGCAGTTATTACGAGCAAGGCATACAGTATGCAGCCAAATATTAGGGGGTTTTTTTGTTTGTTTGTTTGGTTTTTTTGGTATTTTTTTACTTAAGTTGAAAACTTTCCGTTCCAATACTTTAGCTCACTTGAAAGACTGGGTGTTTGACACAAATTGTGTTGTATTTTATGTTATTTAAAATATCTAGATGTAAATTGCAGGGAATAAAAGCTGAAACACTGATATCTCTTCACAGATTCATCTTTTGATCTCACACAAATATCCTCAGTGTACAGCAAAAAGAAATTAATTGGCCTTGTTGTTTCAGTACCTTAGGAGAGGTTAAACTTTAATACCTGTAATATAAATGGGACTAGAGTCTAAGCAGCAGTCTTATGCACTCTCACAAAGCATCCTCACAATTATTTCTAGCTCCAGTAGTGATAGCAGTACTAAATTATACAAAATAAACACCTTGTTGAAGCACATTCAACTACTGGAGGGTGACAAAACAAAAGATCACCTCATCATTAACTTGGCATATACCCAACATAAGGGAATACAGACAAGGAAAAGAGCATAAAGTTTCTTAGTAAAGTGAGTCACCGGAACAGCTTTAATGATCTTTGGAACAGATTTTGCACGTCTCAATATGTGTTGGAGGAATGAACACTGTTCTTCCAAATGACATTTCAGCTGGTGCTTTGATGATGGTGATGGAAAGCACTGTCTAACATGCCAGTCCTACATTTCCCATAGGTGTTCAATTAGGTTGATATCTGGTGACTGTGAAGGTCATAGCATATGATTTGCATCATTTTCAGATTCATTAAACCATTCAGTGAGCCACCATGCCCAGTGGATAAGGTGGGTCCTCCTGAACAACCATTTCATGGTAGGATAAAGGCGATCATTCAGAAGAATTTGTATTGATTTTATGGATACATTGACTCTTTTCTCTCAGAGCACAACTGAACCAAACCTCTTTAAGACAACGTCTCACATAGCAGAACAAAGTTTCTCCTTTTAATTTAACACCCTTTTGTATGTCCCTCTTTACATTAGAATGCATAAAAATGCATGAGTATGCGTTGTGTTGTGCCCTTCAAGCTGAAAGTCTATCAACACCAACAAACACTCTCTCACTCAATCACAAAACCTATCCACACGCATGCTGCCTGATGCTAATAAGTGGCAATCATCATAATCTATACTCACACTCCAGCAAAATCCCTGGTTGGACATTAGCCGCATGTTGCTGGCCAATAAATAACTGTGCAAATAAAACGGCTGTTCTGTGCGGTACAAAATGTTCCATGGAGTATGCAAAATAGGTCAATTACAGCCGATGGTAGGTCATTCCAAGCCTATTCCTTTTTATCGACTCTTGCTGCAAGGCCCCAGGAAATAAGGTACGTCACAATTCATCGTTGATAGCGGCTCATTTCTTTTTTCCCACAGAGAAGCGCCGCCAAAGGGAATGACACAACTCATTTGTTTTACAAGGTTCTGCTTGAGCTTTTTTTCAACAATTTTTTTTTCATACACACTTCAAAAAACCTTGAAATGTGCATGTATAGTGGGGAAATAATTGAGGCTCAGTTTTCAGTGTTGTTTGCATATTGTCTAAGCCAATAAAAGCACATACCTGGCTGCGGCTCTTGAGTTAGGAATGAGAGACACTATTGGGTGCCCTCATATGTATTGCATATCTTAAAAGAATAAAAAAAATACTCTATACTGTAACATAATTAAATAAATCAATCTAGTAATCTATGAATCATTTAATAGGCACACATTAAAGATGCTTTGCTATCTTGACTAATCAGTATATATACAGGAAATACAGGACAGAGGCAGTACAGATACTTCAGTATTATAGATAGACAACATTAGGGAAATACAAAGGCAGACATCCCACATACTATCCAGTTGGTAAGCTATACACAAGTAGAATGGAGATTAGCCAGTAAGGGCATGAAGTTTTAGAAGTTTCAGAGACCTTTGGCAGAGGCACTGATGGGTGTCCTATCTTAAATGTCAGCACCTCATCAATAAAGGTTTAGGGCCACTCATTAAGTTTTGTTGCATGGTTAAATGAGGGCCGTAATGGACCTGCAGTGCCCGAAGGGAAGCAGTCATCAGCATGCTCACAATGACTTTGCCTCACAGATCACCACCGTCAGTTCCATCACTCTTTCTCACAGCCCTTGTTTTTCCCCCATGTTTTCCTTTGGCTGTGTTTAATCATGTGTTGGATCCGTTTCTGCCAATGTCCTGTTCTTTTCCTCCTCCTATTTCCTGTCAGCTCCTAGAAAGCTCCTTCTGCTATAAACACAGCTGTCATGTTGACTGGCTGACTGAAAAGCAGCCAGCAATGACAAGCATCTCCAGCTTGGGTCTATCAGAGTGCCATGTAAGGTCTTCAAAAAGACACACTCTCTCTCTCTCTCTCTCTCTCTCTCTCTCTCTCTCTCTTTCTCTTTTCAACAGACTTTACAGAGGCCAGTTAACAGATATACAGTATAAAGCCAGCACTCGAAACCTGTCTGAGAAACAAAAATTAAAACTGGAAGCAGATGTTTTGTTTATTCTAAAGCTGAAAATGTAAACATAACTGTTTAAAACAGAAATATAACTCACTCAAACAGCTTAATCCTTCTAGTGTCGTGTGGAGGCTGGAGCCTATCTCAGTCGACACCGGGCGAAGGCAGGGTACACCCTGTACAGCTCACCAGACCATCGGAGAGCCAGCACACACCAATCATTCACACTCACACCGAGGTGCAATTTGGAACAGCCAATTAGCCTAATATGCATATCTTTGGACTGCGGGATGAAACCGGAGTATCCTGAGGAAATCCACGCAAGCATAGGGAGAAAATCCCGTTTCAGATTTAGTCCCCCATCGCTGTTATAGTAACATCCACTCTGCTGGAAAGGCTTTCCACTAGGATTTACACCAAAGAAAGCCATGCATCTGTGTGATTTCCAACTTGTGGCAACAGTCTGAGAAGAACCATATATGGTATGTACAGCTATGGGAAAAATTAGGGCCTTTTCCTTTTCTTTTACCGCTAGCTTATATTAACTCTTATATCCAATCACCTAAATGACTTTAGGCAACAACACCTCTCACATCAACTCCTTCAGAGTATGGCTGAAGTAAACTGATAAATTAGCATTATCATTATATGACCTGCACATGGTGGCATAGTGGTTAGCTCGAGTCCTGGGCTCAGCAAGGATGTTTGTGTGTGGAGTTTGTATGTTCTCCCCATGCTTGTGTGTTTCCTCTAGTTACTCCCGTTTCCTTCCACAGTCCAAAGACATTTATGTTAGGCTAATTGGCTGTTCAAAATTGCCCCTAGGTTTGAATGTGAATGGTTGTGTTTGCGTTGCACTACAGTGGACTGGTAAACTGTTCAGGGTGTTACAATGCTAGGAGGATTAAGGTTCATCAAATGAATGAATAGCTGATATTACTTTTCATATCTTTAGTCAGCTGCAGTGAATATCACATTTTAGCAGAAATCTCTACATTCCTCCAGAAGTGAAGAGGTGATTGCAATGTAGTAAGATATGTATAACTAGGTTAAAAATTATTTGGCCTATTATAATGTAGTCTAATGGTTGGCAGTAATGGGAGATTAACTCCAGGCCGTGATTTAAATACATTTTATTTTAAGCAAAACCCGGAGCAAGAAATAGAATAAAGGCATATGGAAAACATGGCCAAACCCAGGAAAAAAGCAAAGCAAATACAGGCAATCTTCTAGAGCAAAGGCAAAAACAGTCTGCATGTGCTGTCATGTTCTTTTGTCTAAAGTCTAATATTTTGCAAAATACCATTATCGAGAAAATGCCAGAAAATATTCTGATATAATTTTAAATCATATCATCCAAACCTACTCCAGTGTATCTTTTTGTTTGCAGTGTAGCATAGGATGTAAAATTACATAGTGTCAGATCCTATGAAAGAACAAGGAAACTGCGATGTTACCTATAGGTTTTACCAACATCATACCTCACTCACACACTCATTCAAGCTAAACCGCTTAATCCTACTAGGGTCGCAGTCTCAGCCAACAATGGGTGAAGGCGGGGTACACCCTGAACTGCTCACAATAACATTACAGGACCGACACACATACACAACCATTCACGCATACTCTCACCTAAGAGAACAGCCTGTTAAGCTAATGTGCATTTGCACTGTGAGAGGAAACCAGAGTAACGGGAGGAAACCCATGCAAGCACCACACACACACAAACCCTGGATTTGAACCCAGGACCCAGTTTGCTGAGAGGCGAATGTTCTTAAAACTAAGCCAATGTGCCACCTTCATCATAACTCTTTATGTAAAAGTATATGTACATCAGACAAAAAAACAAAAAAAAAAACCAAACAAACAAAAAAAACACAACAGCAACAGATGAGCTAATGAACACTGGTGCCAAGTTCCTAAAGATCTGCATGTAAAAACATATGCAAGCTGAACAGTGACTACAGATAGCAAGATACTGCATCCAAATTTGCATGTTTGCTTTAATAATTAGGCAAATTTAAATGCAAAATATAGGACTGGGTCAATCCACCTAGACTAATTTGGCACCCACAATATCATTGATTATGACTGAAAGGCCCTTTGGTAGCCAAGATTGCAGCTTGTGCAAATTAGCATGTATTGAATTTGTGTAAAAATAGTTCTATACAAACCATACTTCAGTATGATGAAATGATGTGCATGATCACAACAGCATTTAAAAAGAGCCTTTAAAAAGGTTTTCATTCAAATGTAGCAGCATGTTTCTTATGAACAAGACATTGATTCTTATTTTGCATTCATACTGGATTTTGACCATGTTCTGACACACTCACAGCCTTTAATCAGTGTTATATTGGACAGACAATTACCTGCATGTGCACAAGGCTTATTTTCAGTTTGAATCTTCCAGGATTCTTCTGTTACAGTTATCTAAAACATATCACACACAGAAATTGAATTTACATATTGTTTACCTTTGCTCTGCATGTGATGTAATTTACACAATTATTGCTTGCCTACAACACATTCTGGATCCCCCTGCACACATAAATTAGTGTACATTATTCAGGATCTTAGTAAATAAGGGACTCTAGAATGGGCACTTAGCCAGCTAGCATGTCTCTGCATTCCTAAAACGGGACATTTGCTAACTGTATTGACAATATGTAACACTGCATTGGGTAAATTATTATGGCATATTGCATATGTGGCAGGACAAATTCCATTGAATGTAAGTGTGTGTGTGTGTGTGTGTGTGTGTGTATACACCTTGCGAACACAGCTGCCACATCTCCTAGCTTTTAACACTACCATTTTATCATATTAGACTGCCTTCATATAGCCTATGAGCGTGGGCTGAAAAGTTCATAGGCTGATTAAGGAAGAGTAATGCCATAGTAGTGAAACCTGCAAGTTTCTATATCAAGAGGTTCCAAGTACTGCAACACTAATGGAAGACATGTAGACCGCAGGGGTGACTTTGCTTTCAAAAAAAAACAAAAAACAAAAAAACAACAACCACACATTTGGTCAAATTTGACCATCGCATCATAGTCAGCTTATGAACTTTTCAGCCAACCCTTGTATGTAAAAGGAACAGAATGAATCTTTCATCATGATTATTATTTTGTTGGAACTGTTTTAGGAAATATTATGCTGGCGTTGAAATGCAACAACATCAAAAGAAAGGGTGTTGGTAAAAGTAAAAGTATTGGTTCCAATTGTGACAAACTGATGATTTTTACCCCTCAGCTGGTTATGGCTGGAAGGGTATTGTCATTGGCTTGGCATCCTGGCGTGACAATAACTTTGTCCCAGCCATTGCTCGGCTCATGCATAGGCCAGCTTTCTGAACTTTTGCAGAGGCACTCCCTATGACTCAAAAACACAACAGCAAACACTTAGCACAGGGAGAACATGTAAACTCCACATAAAAATGCCCTCACCAGGCACTGAGCACGTATCCGTACCATCCGTATCGAGCTTCCTGACCTGGACACTATATACAGCAAGCGGTGCTGGACCAAGGCCAGGAAGATAGT
>JAQMYF010000010.1:7656811-7668060 GCA_030014195.1 Neosilurus mollespiculum | reverse complement strand
TGTGTGTGTGTGTGTGTGTGTGTGTGTGTGTGTGTGAGTGAGAGAGAGAGAGAGAGAGAGAGAGAGAGAGAGAGTGTGTGTGTAAAGTATTACAATCCTTTTAATGAAACAGCTTGATTTTGTTTTATGTCTGTGAGGCTCTTGGCTGACACCCCTGCCCAGGCTCAATTCTTTTGGAAGCCATTATTTCTTACATCAGCTCAGTTCTGTGGCCTGACTGTACTTACTTTGTAATCATTCACTGTGTTCTATCACTCACTGTAGTCAAGTAGCCTTTTCAAGATCAAATGCATTTTAATTTGGGTCTGTGCTGCTTTAAATGGCTTTTATTATACATCTCTTATTTCAGATTGGGCCAGAAAATTAACAGTGAGAGTGTTTGTTAGTGAACTGAATGTCAGGGGAACCTTTTGATTCAGCTTTTAATCTTCTTTTTATTCTTTTGCTCTCTCTCTCTCTCTCTCTCTCTCTCTCTCTCTCTCTCTCTCGCAAATCATTTAGAAATGTTTTTCATCTTACTTTAGCAACTGATTAAAATATCCGAGAAGCATCATGTGCCATGTGTCAGTTACACACTGACATATTGTTCAAATTAAGAGGGTAATGCAAAAGAAAATGAAGCCACATAAAACAGCCGAAGCTGAAAATGTGTTTGATTGGCATGGGTTGTAAGTAAGTTGCCAATAAAGGTAGCTCGGCATGCCTGTCACAATAAACTGAATGATGATGTGAAATGAGAAACAAGCTTATCACTTGTGTTTATGCCTTGTGCACATTTCGCAGGTCAAAACCAAATGAGAAATTTGGTCAGTAATTAGAGACCCAGCAGTAAGGCATCTCCAATAACAAAATCTACTTTAAGGCAAATAATTTAATAGTCATTTTGTATGAATGCATCATCAAATTATATCACAAAACTTTATTATTCGTTCAGATTTCCATACTTTAAAGGAATCTTGATTTTCTCTAACCAAACACTAATTAAAAAGAAGAGAAATTGTAAATGAAATACAGTAGTGATTAAAATTGAGGAGAACATATGCACAGTAAACCAATAAAACCAGTACATAGTTTAATGTACAGTGGCATGTATAAGTATCAGTCAATTTGACCATATTTCTACACATTTAGTATTACAATCTGGAACTAAAAGATATATATTTAAAGCATTTGGCAGATAGCCTTATCCTGACTTACATTTTCATACAATTGAGTGTTAAGGGCCTTACTGAAGGGCTGAACAGGTGCAGCTTGGTGATACTGGGGCATGAACCCCCAACCTTCAGAATAGCAACCCAGACATCTTAACTACTGAGCCATCACTGCTTTGGTCTTAAAGTAACAGTATTATGGTTGTTTGGGTTTTTTTTTTTAAAGCACAGCCTATATCACATTAATGAGGTTATCAATGAAGGCATAATCATGTATATAGATGGAAATGATGTTAACAGAGCTACTAGACATGAATTAGAATTAGTGCATTAGATTCCAATCTTTGACAATTGATCAGCCTGATGCCAAAAAGTCCTTGCTACAATCTATGACAGGTTTGAAAACTTTAAAATCCTTTTGAGTTGCAAGATGAAAGGCTATTTAACAAGCACAGGCTAGTATTTTGGACATTCACTGCATATTTACATAACTTTTGGTGCAACTGAATTTGCATAAAAATCGTGGCACGGGTCCTTTAACTGTCATGATGGTACAAGATATAAACGATTTGAGCTAATGACTAACTGTACACAGCCAGACTCCGTGTTCATACAGTTCATACTTCATGTTATTGTGTGACTTTAATGGCAGTCATATTAATTTTGGCTGTCACAATGATAGGAAAAAAATACTTATGCAATCATGAATTTGGGGTTTTTTATTTGTAAAACATTTTGCAAACCATTTAAGCAAATCTTGACAACCTCCCAACACCTATTCCACAAACCAACCCAACACACAAACACATCAATACTATGAACGGTTTTATTATTTATTATGACGGTTTTAAGTAAATCCATAACATATAATGAAATTTAAGTCAATAACAAGTACAGTTTACAAACCATGGCAACATGAAAAGGGCATGGGGGTTAATAATTATGCAAGCCATTGTATAAGCTCTTTCTGTTTTGTTGATGATGTAACAGCAGGAATGTTTCTGATCATTTGACAATGTTTGTATATGATTACAAATTAAATTGATTGGGCCTACAACCATTTGCTAAAGCACAAAGCCATTCAACAGTGTTTCACAATCATTATATAAGGAACGTTGCATGGCATTTTACACATGTTAAAGCCAGACTATAGCAAGCACATGGTGTGTACATAGAGAAAGACTGTTTTCACCACTATGTTTGTTAAATTGGCTCCAAACCCAAGATGATCCTTGCTGGAAGATAATCAAGGCAAGACTATAACGTAAATAAAAATATTTCCAGCTTGTTTTAGTAAAACACTGATGGTGACTTAAAGAACTGGAGGCAATGTATGTTGAATACACAAAACTGTGAGAAATGTATCTATTTTCCAAAATTCAGCCCCAATTGGTGGGTTTTCCAGACCATTATGTATATATATATGTGTGTGTGTGTGTGTGTGTGTATATATTTATATATATAAAGGTGAATAATTATATGAGAACATTCTAGGGGGAGAATATCTTGAGGGTGAGAAGGCAACACGTTTTTTTTCCCAGTTGAGCATCATAGCACCTATGATCATCTTAGTAACAATACAGGTTAACAATATAGGAAAAACAATGAGCCTTGAAGCTTTGGGGACTTCATGCTTTGTAGTCTTGGATAAAAAATCTTAGTGACTGATTTTAAACAGAGATTGAATCAGTGCACTCCTCAGTGCTCTGCATAATAAGCAGCACAAGCAGTCGTTGGTCTACTAATTCCGCATGGCTGAGAGGGAGGGGATGCAGTGGTTATTGGAAATACATGAGCAAACAAATAAATAATGTAATGTTTAAAAGTAGTCTAGCCTTCAGATGAAAGCAATGTGGCACTATAATATCGCATTTTTA
This sequence comes from Neosilurus mollespiculum, assembly GCA_030014195.1. Taxonomy (NCBI): domain Eukaryota; kingdom Metazoa; phylum Chordata; class Actinopteri; order Siluriformes; family Plotosidae; genus Neosilurus; species Neosilurus mollespiculum. The sequence continues at coordinate 7,665,032 of JAQMYF010000010.1, read as the reverse complement.
GGCTTTACATTTACATTTACAGATTTGACTCATGACTTATGGGGGGAAAAAACACTACATTTGGTACGGCATACAATATAAGCATATAACTATTTGAAAACTACAAGTGCTACAGTACTACCAACAATCAGACCAGTAAATAGCTGTAAAAAAAAATGCCACCGAAGGGAGCAGTAACTAAAGACAGTAGTAGGATTTAACAGATGTGCTAGAAATATCCCTCACAAATTTCTATTGCAACATAATAATGGAACAGGTTTACAGTTAAGACCACGACTGAGATGTTTCAGCCTTGGTAGAATGCCCTTTGTTGGCAGGCTGTAAGGATAGGAATTGAATGTCCTGTGGGCTCTACTGAGTGGCTCGATATAAAAAATGTTGATGGTGACACTGTGTTATATTAAAAGACTTGCTATGATGGACTTTAAAAGGTTGGTTCTGGTGGAGCTTCATCCAGGCTGAGATGTCTGTAAGGCAAATATGCTAAGACTCTGGGATCAAGAGGATGAGGTAGAGTATCATGTGCGTAGAACTGATAGGAGAACCCTTCAGATGTTATGACTATTTCCAATGTGTGGACTTAAAAAAGAGGACATAACAAAACAGAGATCTTGGTGGTACATCAGCCATCACTTGATAACTGATAATGAGCACTTTAATGCATGGCTGAGCAGTATGAACAAGAGAAAATCCTCTGATGTTGAGCTTGAAGATGTTTGATAAAAAAAAGAAGGTTTACAAGCACTACTAGATATATAATATTACCAGTAGTATGTGGATACCTGACTAAAGGTGGGTCTTCCCAAAAAGCACACTTACTGGGATTCCACAGCAGTCGAAAATATGTTCTTACTAGAGTAGAAGGCAGAATGGTTAGGATCTGGTTGAGCTTTCTTATCCTGACTAGTACCCAGTAACTAGAGGTAGATTTCCAATTAACCTCCAAAGATCATTTTTTGTTCAAGGATCAGATTTCCAAGCAATTTCCTCTAGGATCAATGAAGTTTCTTTGTTTAGTTTTTTCTGACAGAAATTCTGATAGAATTCACATGTGGGGAATAGCATCACACAGAAGCTTGATATCTCTTACAACACTGTGAGCAAGGCTCTTAGAATACAGTTTTTTAAAGATCCTTTGTGGTTTTAAACTGTGATGTGAGGGACTAAGCACATACGGCCGTTTTATTTCACTGTTGTTGTTGGTACCATTGTTTATCAGTGTTGCCCTCTTCTCTCGTCCCACCTGAGGCCAGTGAAATTAACAGAAGAATAAATGACATTAACTCTGAGCAGAAGAGAAACAGCTGCAGCTGGAACAAGCAATGAAATCGGTCCTGATGAACAAACAGGGGGTCTATAAACAGCTCCCCAGGTCTTTTACTTCATTTTATTTATTTATTTTTTTGGACAAGGGGTGGAGAGCCAGAATAGATGAAGTGTCTAAGATCACACAGCAGGGATCTGGCAGTTTTCACTAAAACACACAGGGATTTATTTCAACATGTAGCTCTAGGCTTGACACTATGCATTCCCCAGAGTCAGGATTTGAAGACACACACACACACACACACACACACACACACACACACACACACACACACACACACACACTACTAATACTGATAGCTTTGCTTTTCCAACTCTTCACAGTAACCCTTAAGCAGTTCCAGCAGTTTCTGGTGGTGCATTTTAATCCTAACATGAACAAAAGTTAGACTATGTTTATATTCCAGATCCATGACAAATCAGTTGCACTTTTCAGTCTGCAATCTTTCCAGTTAATCAAATATGTTAAGCTGTTGAACCCTGTGAATGGTAGCTAATTACTGTTGTTTTCTAGTGAAGAAAATTCATTGTAATTTTAGTAATGAAAACCCACTCTACTCACTAGCATGGGAACGAACCATAAACAGACACAGGGGTGTAGCTCGCACATGTATATGAATTTGAATTTGTCCATGTCTGTGTTCCCCAGTACCTATGTTCCCCAGTCCTATGCTCCCCAGTACCTATTTTCCCCAGTACCTATGTTCCCCAGGAACCCTAACCCTAATATTCCATAAATTGTGACTTTGATGAGTATGTTTGATTTTGTTTCATCATACTTCTTTTACAACATGGATACAATTGTTGTAGCTTACAAAGAACACTATACAATGGAAGATCCATTAATTTAATAAGGAACATATGTACTGGGGAACATAGGGTCTGGGGAACATAGGAATTGGGGAAGATGGGGCTGGTCCTGTTGATTTGAGCAAAGCACCATGATATAGTGGTTAACACGTCCACCTCACAGCAAGTGGGTCCTGGGTTCAAGTCCCAGCGAGGGCATTTCAGTGTTTGCAGTTTGTATGTTCTTACCGTGCTTAGGTGTATTTCTTCCAGGTACTCCCGTTTCCTTCCACAGTCCAAATACATGCACATTAGGCTAACTGGCTGTTCCAAATTGACCCCAGTTGTGGATGTGAGTGTGAATGGTTCTGTGTGTGTTGCCCTGAGAAATTCTGGTGAACTGTTCAGTGTGTACCCCGCCTTCACCCAGTGTCAGGTGAGGTAGGCTCCAGCATCCCCGTGACCCTAGTAAGATTACGCAGTTTGGAAAATGAATGAATAAATTAATGATTTGAGCAAATTCTGAGCAGCAGTTGTTTTAGAACTGTCTGCCCCCCCCCCGCAATTTTCCTCATTTTTTTACCTAAACATATAAAAATCAAAAAATTTAATCAAAAGCTTTTCAGGACATCTCCATGGTGTGAGCTGCTTGCATGCAACATTAGAAAGAAATCCACTTAGCAGTTTTTGTGCAATTTCAAAAACAAGAAAAAGGTGTAGACGACAGAGTGGGCAAAGCTGGTGGCTTCACTTTTGGTACGTGAATCCTTACAGCTCTTCACATTTACAAGTGTGAGCTAATAAAGAACCCTCCACTTGTCATTCCTCCTTTCTTTTCACTAAGCTTTGGTGTCTCTTTACAATGTTTGAATGTAAAAGGTTCTTAACGGAGTCCTTTCTTTGTCAACAGTCTGCATCTAGGAAAAGAGGTCAAGGTAAAGCACTACAGAACACAGCTTATTGAACACATCCTTCAATCAACCTGAGTTGTGCAATGATGTTTAAATTCAGTAGAGTTTATCAGTGTTATTAGTGCATTGTGCACAGTGGAAAACGACAATATCAAATCATGTCACTGTTATTAAGGTCATCATCTGTGACCTGGAAATGAAGGCTATAAATAACGTCCGATTTTGTTTTCTCTTTATTATATTGTATATAATTTGGGTGTCAGCCATTTTGTAGTGTTGGCTTGAATTCTCAGTGGTGAACTGCTATAAATATATCCTGGAAAATGAACTCTGTTATTACCCATACTGCATCATGAATTCAATATACATTCAACATGAGAGGTTTTTTCCTTTCTTTTTTTTTTGGTAACATATTTTATCAGTGATAATCATGTACAGTATTATGAAAAGATAGCTAGCTAATATTATTGGTTTAATCAGTCTCTTTTGTCTTTGTCAGACCTGGTGTCATGCACAATGTGACGGATGTTAATGTAATTTTGATGAAAGCGCAGTCAGACTAGGCTGCAAAGGGTAATTTCGCAAAAAAAAAGGACATCCTTCTGGAGCAGGGAAAAGAAAGAAAGAAGTAGGAAACAGAAGATGAGAAAAACAGCAGGGTTAAGGTATGCTTGCATGACTAATTACAATATTTTACCATAAACCTTTACTGGCTAGAAAGATACTTGAAATAAGACTTCCGTTCACTCAAGTTATGTTGAGCTAACATGGACTAGCAAGCTAGTGTTTTAATTTAGCATTAGCTAGCAAAATATAACAGTAGGTAATTTCCCCGTGATCAAATCTAAATTTCACCATTTTTCAGTCCACCCTGTTCAGTATGCCACTTATCAGACCATTCTTATAAGTTTGTTACCTTTTAAAATTACAAACCATAGAAGCATATAAACACGCTAGCCACAATGGATACAACTGATAATTGGTCTGTTACATTTACAGCTGCGTGTGTATAAACAAACACTAATAATAGTCACGAGTACTGGCAGCACTGAGTTGATGGGGGTCCCAAAATCAAATTCTGCCTGGCATCCTACAAAGGGTTAGGCCAGCCTCGGTTTTATATATTTGAGTAACTTTCTAAACGGTCTTATCTCCATCTATTTTGTTATGTCACAGCTAGCTTACATAAAATTGTTTCCATCTCAGCAGCATATCAAAGTAGTGTGTTTTCTAAGCTCAAGTAAGTATTGATTAAATTTAACCTTGTGTTTTTTGCATCCTTACGGCTGCCCTATATAGTGCCATATATTGAACACTCTGTATTGTAAATAGTATATGACTGAGTAGACTATTCAAGACCAGAGCTCTAGTTTAAATTAGCAACACTAAAAGAGTAGAAGCAGCATGTGTCATTGTGTCTACTGTATAGTACACAATGCTTTCTGTATCAGCATATAAGCAGAGCTATTTAAAGAGCGTAGAAAACAGCATAGATAAAAAGCATAGACATACATTAGGATTAGTGTGGACTGAAAATACTGCTGTTTAAGATTACACCTCATGCAAAGTCAACAGACCCAAGTCTTATACAAAATCTCTGTTTGCAGTGTGTACTGATTTCAATAAATATCCATTAAGGTCGATGCAAAATGGCGTACATTTTCTATATAGATTTGGATACACTGCAAGCTATACAAAGCCATACCATTAGAACTCTGCTATAGAAGCTGCCCTTTAGTGACAATCGAAGACCTGTAACCCAATTCCTCACCATTACTACAGAAGAGTTCCCAAGGTAAATGCTTTGGTAAATTGATTCAACATCCTCAAAGTGAACCAGCTTTTTCCGAGTGAGCAATTATAGGAAGAGATGGGTTTCTCCATTTCCCCGTATTAGATTCGTTGCTTTTTCTTCAAACAACTGTGAAGCCAAACAAAAAAAAGTAAACTAGGGGTGTGTGTGTGTGTGTGTGTGTGTGTGTGTGTGTGTGTGTGTGTATGTATGTGTGTGTGATGTGTGCACGCTTTAAGAATGCAGTGTCTTTGGACAGTATTAGTCCTTTTAAATTCTTTGAAGTCAACACCGCACAGAGGTGAGGTGAACAGTGTACATTAACAATTGATTCACCTTTGAAGGTGTATTAATGTGATTTTTTTTCCCTGCATGCAGAAAAATGTATTGAACACTCACTTTTAAAGCTCCACTGTAAAGGGCTGTGAGCTATCTTGTTAGTATGGACCCCTAATATATCTCCATCTATTGTAATGTGCATGCTCTTGCAGCTTCTCAATGCCATCGCATTGGCATTGTTGTGCCTTTCTTTGCATATAATTATGGATGCTATGGAAACATATGCAGGGAAGCACTGAGATGCCTATTTGAATTCATATTGCATCTTCTTTCTATCAGAGTGGAGCCGGTGTCCCTTCAAAGACGGCATCGGGATAATGCAGGTTACGTTTTCGATCCGGTCTTCACTCTTCCCCTGAGTGCCTTTTATGAATTGTCCTTTTTAAGTAGTCCAAATTGTGCCCACTGGTTATTCAGCGCCTTTAAAAGTCAGGAAACAGGCATGTTGGATCAAAAAAAAGATAAAGGAGAGAAGAGAGGAGGAGGAATTTAATGTGCATGGAAAATATCTCATGCTTAATTCTCAGGAGAAGTTGATGGGGCATGCTTCTTATTGCTGTATAATGATGATTGTTTTGAGTGGGATAAATCACATGTATGCACATACACACACACACACACACACCATTTACTTACACAATACCAAGGTGAGGTGTGAAAGCTATGTTCTATAATAAAACAGTCTTTGACAAATTATATTTAAATAATATAGAACTTTCAAGTGCCAAAGATTATACCTTAGCCCTTTAATAAGAGTTGCGAAAGGAAACTCATGCATTTAAATATGCTTTTTAGCCTTAACTGCTTTTGGCCCGTAGTTGCCTTAGTGAGGTACACCGCAGTATTATTTCGGCTTAAACCAGTGGTTGTTTGCTTCAAACGTAAATGCCATTTTTTCCTGAAGTGTGGAAATCTCTTTTGGAGCATTAGATTCTAATTATCTCACACCTTAGAGGCAGAGAGAGGGTACACAAATATAGTGATGGAGGAAGGATGAGTGTCTGAGAGCATGCAGTCTTGCAGATGCCTACTGACAAAATAAAACGAAAAGAAATGAAATAGAACGGTACTACTTTGAAAGTCTGTGTATGCAAAAAAAGAAAAAAAAAGAAAGAAGCTAAAGAAAGAGAAGTGGACAGCGAAGACAAGGAGAGAGACAGATAAATACAGTAAGCTCAAAAAAAGGTCAGGGAGTTTCCTGGTTCTGTGCGCCCACACACATAAATATAAACATACCATTAGCACCCCCACCTGGAGGATGGACAGGCCTAAACAGACATGTTTATTGAGTTATACTGTCTCATACCTGACAGTCTTACACCACATCAATGCCTGGGAGTAGCTGAATAGTGTTAGTGTGACAACCATGGTCAGATATGAAGACAGCCCTGTGAATATCCTAAGGGCACAATTCAGCTTTGTTTAATTAAGCAAAAAATAGTCCTAACTCCCACTAGTGGCTTGTGTCCAAAGATTTTGGTGAGGTGTGATGACATTAAAAACAACACATCCTCAAATAAAATTAAGTTGAGAAGCCATCACACACAACTGAGGCTATAGGGTATGTGCAAGTGAATTGTCAGTCTATCTCGAAAGAGTCCAGAACATGCACTCATTTAACATACAGCTAACAACTCGTTTTTCATTCAGCTATGTTTGAGGTAGTGTATAATTATCTAAGGTTTATGGTTTCAGAAAAATGTAAAAGCTCAATTGTATCTCAAAAAGAGCTAAAACACAAAAAGAGCTAAAACAAACAAACAAAAAAAAGTAAGCCTTGTATGCTTCACATTTGTGGCCCACTCCAGCATAATATGGATTAAGTAGGAAATTTTACATACTGATATATTCATATATTTGAAAACAGAATTAAATAAGCTTCAAAAGAGGTATAATTCCTGATTACAGCATGAAAATTGACCGAGTTACATCACTTTGCTTGTTGCTAATCAGGAAATGCTACTTTTGAGAAAACAGCAATTACAGTTTCTGAATGTCTGCATTTGAAACTCGATAACAACCGTACACTAAATGAATCTTGCTCTCGACTAATCAGCACGATCTTCCTAGCATCTTCCTAGCAACAGATGAGTTCCATTTACATAGAGATTGAGGCTTTACTGTTTATTGCCATGCCGGTTTTGAGGTTTTGAGGGAATCCTTCTGAGATTCCGTAAGTAGTTACAGTATTCTGGTAATATACATTATCCATTCATATTCCCATTTCCCAATCAACAAACAAGTTACTATAGATTACTTACAAGAAAACAAAATCCTGGGAGATGCAGAGTGATTTTAAAATCAATCTGGCAACCCTGTTGTCAACCCCTGCACCCTGAACATGAAACAGAGAAAATCCTGGCCAAATGGACCTATTTTAATGCTTATTGTAGTTCTGGTGTTTGACCACTAGATGCAAGGATAACTGTGGAAGTTAAGTGGACAATAAGTATGATGGTGCAGTATCTAGAAAGGCGGGCAAATCAATTGAATATTGGCTTATATCTGAAATAATACAGATCACTGGTCACCCAAAAGATGCAATTAGTATTATATCAGGACTTAAAATGCATTGAGATTATTGAGGAAAAACAATATTTGTTGAACAGCAGAAAGGGTGGGGCTTTGCTCTTACGGACGAGCCACCTTTTGGTTCTCCCCTAACACACTTAAAGGATATTCAGCAACATATTTTGCTTACAGATGTCCAAATAAGACTGCCGATGGTGGCTTGGTGGTTAAGTTGCTGGCTTACTGATCTGAAGGTTGGGGGTTCAAGCCCCACTATCACCGAGTTGTCACTGCTGTGCTCCATCGTACAGCTACCTGGGTTATCAAAGGCCAGCCATGTCTCTCGCTGTCTGTGGTGAGAGGCATGTAAAAGAACCATTGCTGTTGTTCAGAAAGAGTAGGCCATTGGATTGATTTTTATAGTTTATGTTTACCTATTTAACTATTACAAAGGCTATACAGGTCAGGTGAGCTCTGTGCTTCAGTTTAAGGTAAGTGTTATGTAGCTAACACTGTCTGTTTAGCCTTCTCATTCAGGGATTAGTATATACTA
>JAQMYF010000010.1:7623303-7641580 GCA_030014195.1 Neosilurus mollespiculum | reverse complement strand
AATACTTGGGCAAGGCACTGTACTTCTTATTACTTATACATCATAACAGTCATAACATTTTCTGAAGCTGCATCCACACAGGAAGCGACAAGCGACCATGCAAAGTCAATGAACAGCAGCTAAATGAGCAATGAGAGGTCATGCGAAGTGGGCGTGTACAAAGCTCAACTGAGCTGAACTTTCTGGTGATGTGATTCCAGAGATGACCAATCAGAGCTTAAATATATTGTTGGTTTGCAGATGTCGAAAAAACACTGAGTTCCCCAAAATATTTCCCAAAGGGAAACAACAAACACGAGTTTATTTTTTCAGCCCATATCATCATGGAATAACAACTCATTATTTCTGTGTGCTTGACAACAGGGGCAGCTGTGGTTAAAGAAGTGGGTTTGGGACCTAAAGGTCCGAAAGGAAAATTGTGTGGCGGCAGGGGAAGTGAGCTGCATCCACCTTCATGGCTAAAGTGCCCTTGATTAAAGCACCTAAACCCCAAATTCTTATTTATATATTTAATACGTTTATATATATTGAAATACGTTTAACTGTTCCTGGTTCATGATGCACAAGAGTCACCGTTTTATACGTGCCACACGATAATAATAATAATAAGCTATTTATCATAATAATATAAGCTAAAAATAAACACAAATAATACAAGGACAAAGCTATCACAGATCTACTGTGTAGAGAACTAGCTTGATGATCCTTACACTTTCACTTTTTAACACTTTTTAAGTGATAAACATGTCAGAGGGTAGCAGCAATGCGATTTGTGTCCCTTACGAGGCGATTCATGTATCGCTTGTTGCTCCCACTGGACACTGCTTTAACCACATAAATATGCACTCCACTGGCTAAATATTTTTTCAACCTGCTTTAAGCTGAATATTCAGTCATTATTTGTAAATAACAGGAATTGAGGTTCAAATGAAGAGCTTTGTTTTTCTGTGTGTGTGTGTGTGTGTGTGTGTGTGTGTGTAGGTGGGTGGGTGGATGTGGATGTAAAGGTAGTTCTTGATGGAGCTGGCTATATGCTGCCTGAGTATAACCTAGAAAGCCAGCAAACCCTCAATTTCCTCTGCTGGGATGCAAGAAAGCAGGTCACACACACATCAGAGACTACAGCCAAGCTCCATATTCCTGCCATGAGGGAGAGACAAAACGAAGAAAGATGAAGTAGAGACTGGACAGCAGTGTCAAAAAGCATTAACAGGGTTGTGTAAAAAGGAGTAGCATTTGTAGATACATGTGGAGGACAGGCTTTATTATATGCTTCCTAGAAAAATCATGCATATGTACTAGAATTACACCAAGCTGCTACATTCATAAAAAGTCTTCCAGTTTGCACTAATTGCTTATTATATCAACACTTAAGACATTTTTAATATGTCTCAAGACTTGAAGGTTTAGGTTTGAGTAGTCCTACATTCACAACAGCATGCACCTGAGTAGCAGGCAACCATTCGCTTTCTGTGTATGTGGGTGACATGAAGCACAGCTGTAAACATTAGGCTCAAATAATTCCTCTGACCTTATAATCAGGCATTTATGCAGTTATCTGTTCGCCTGTACATTTTACTGTGCAACAATATAAAGAAGACCTTATCCTGTCATGTACAACCTTTCATGGAGATAGTAAGAAAGAAAGAAACAAACAAATACATTTTAGACAAAAGTGGCAGACATGGGACTTTTACTGAGTGCATGTGACAAGCACAGTTATCATGTCTTGCTAATTTGTCAAAAGAATTAGTATACAAGATTGGCATATAAATCAAAAAACAAATTTTTAGGAAGGCTCCTATGTTCTGACAGCCCTGCTCATATAAGATGAGCACCTTGCTTAAACCCTACTCAGTTCAGTTGGGGTTAGGGTTAGAGCTGTCTGACCAATGGGCTGTATCTGTCGGAACAGTGGGGTGTATCTGTCAGACCAGTGGGCTGCAACCCTAATTTTCAGTCTATTTCGATTATTTGTGTTTAATTATTTGTATTTTCTTTTGAAGCCATACAAGTGACTCAAGCGGCTTGTCCAGCATGAACATAGGTGTCAAATGTGACAAGTGTTCTTGTTTATTTGAATTTCTACAAATTTTTCATGAGTGCAGGTAATAAGTACTGTACACTAAAACTGTCTGCAATTTTACTTTCTGAGCTGTTTAAACTTTTATAATTATGTATGAGGCTTAATTGCAAGCACTATATTTAACTTCTTCAATTCAAATATAACTAATAAAATAAGTTGAGGGAACACTTTAGCAAAGTATTCTTTAAGAAGGAAAAGTGCTGACAGGCAAAGCACGAGTAAGAGGTGACTGATAAAGAAGAAAAACAAACACAGCCCTCCAAGGAGGAGCACACAATGCTGCTATCCACAGATATGGTCTAATAACATTTTGTGCTGTACCAAGCCCGTTCCGTTAATCTTTCCTACCCTCATTAAATCAGCACTTCATTACCTCAGGTATTCTTTTAATTACTCCTCAATCTTTTAGCTCAGGTAGCAACAATGAGATGTGCTTCATAAAGAAATCTTGCCCAGATGTCTAACCCACCTCCTTCTTGTTATCACAGCACCAATGATTTACTCTAGTTCTTACATGTCAGAAAGTAAACTGGTTTGCTGTTGATCGTATGACTTCAAGGGAGAGGCATTTCTAGCATCACAAATACACTAGTTTCCACAGTGGTCTTGCGATGTTTGACAGTCATTGTGCTCCAGACAAAAAGGCCAAGCCAAAGTCTGATAGTCACAAGGCCAGATGTGATTAGATAGTAGCTGGGTAGAAAACCATGCGTATAATGATGTAGGTTTAGTAAAAAAAGCAATGGAATGGCAGAGGAGAAGAGAGGTCTGACTGCATGGTTCAGTTTGTACTAAAATAAATAAAACATATCGAAAAGGTTCAGACCAACAAGCAAATAAATGTTTATATAATGACCAGGGCAAATAAACAGAAAGTGCTGAAACTCTCTAAAGAGTTCAGCTCAGAGCATGCAAAGAATAATAAAAAGAGTATAAATAAATACTCTGTTCTTAGTGGATTTAACTTCCAAATTTTATTTTATTATTATTATTTTTTAATGAAATGCTTTGACTGTTCAGGTAGTAAGTTGGGCTATAAGATTACAGAAAAAATGATTTTCTAAGACAGACCTTGTCTAATTCCTTGTCCATGTTCAGCCACAGATAGACTTGATACAGTACAAGACATGTAAAGTCAAAAGTATTTCATACAACTTATAGCAAAATATGTGCCTACCATTCAAAGCAAAATTTAGTGCAGTTTCATTCATGTAAAAGAACTGTTATACAGCCTATACACTACACAGGCCTATAATAAAATATGCTTAATTTAAACAAAATAAGGTATTAAAATAGGTAAAATGGGTATTAGTATATACTACACAAGAACTGTGGGAATTTAAAAAAACAACAACATTATTTTCATTAGATTATGCTTGAATCTAAAAGATGCACTTACACGGTTTGTCATAGTTAATTGAAGCAGGCGGCGTCTTCAACTGTCCTGCTTTAAAATTGAAAAATAAGCCATACAAATCTTGTTTTCTTGTTTTTGTGTGTTTTGGAGTAGTGTATACTAAAACTCTAAATGAGTTACAAAGAGCAAATTACTTACACTTCTGTGAAGTATATATTAATTTTGAATGTGTTAGAAAACACAGTTAGCTACACAGTGCTTACCTTTGCTTGTACCTGACCTGCCGCTGTCATGGTTAAAATATGTAAAATTATACTATATATATGAATTGAATGCTCATTTAATAGCGACATCTGCCGCACCTTCAATATATACTTATTAATTAAACAGTACTAAATATTGTACCACTGCTGCAACTTTATGAACTAATTCGTATTCCTACTTTATTATGGCACCATAGAGAAACAGAAAAGCTCACTTTCTGCCTCTTTGTAAGAATAATTTTTCTTATTAATCCTGGATATGGGCTGCGTCCAAATATTCATACTTACATACTATTGGTATGCAAAATACAGTATGCAGAATATTCATATACTCAAGCATGCATTTAAAAGTAGTTGAAAGCTGCCTGGATGAAATACCAAATCTGTGGGGCAAAAAGGTACAACACGATGCTTCAGCTGAACCCTCTAAATAACTGAAGAAGATTTCCTCCAGGAAAAATAATAGAACAAAAGGCAGACCGAAACTAATACTTTAAATAACAATTTACCTATTACAGCCATTGCAAACATAGCTTATTTAATCACACTAAAGCAAATTTGTACAGAATATTTTAGTATGAAGAGACTAAATGAACATGAATTATGAGCTGATGTAAAATTCCCCTGTGAGAATGTGGCAAGTTGTTCAGAGTGTACCCTGCCTTTAACTTTAGTGGGCTGGGGTAGGCTTCAACCTCCCCCAGCTGTTTGGAAAATAAATAAATTAATAGCTACTGCTAAGTTAATTCTAATTTTAAAAATGAGTAGTATTGGTCTTTAATATCACATCTTTGGGTTTTTTTCCCACATTAAACAAAGAAGGGGATGTGTTGATGTGTTGGTATGTTGGAGAATGAGGAGATCATTATAAACTTTGTAAGAACCTTACAAATGTACCTATTGGTATAATAACTAGGCCCCTGGTTAATTATCATGCGCCTCCTGCAGTGGCATTAGACACTTAAACATAAAGAAAATAAAGCTGTCTTTAAACTACAGTTGGCAGCTCTGCTATGTTTTCAATGTCGATATGCCATCTACGGTACAATCTTATGTGCCTAACATAGTTTATATCACTTAGTAGACTAGAGTCAGCTAGGAAAAAAAAAACTTTCTATAACTAGGACTAAATTGCCTAAAAGACATTGTCTTTGTCGAAGTGTCCTTCAGATATAATTTCCCAACATTCACATTACACATAAAACATATAGAAAAGTACCTACTGCAGTATAAGCTCCATTTTATTGCTCTTTAGAACAATTGACGTTTCTTCAAATGTTCAGATGTCTCGAATATTAATGCTAATGATCCTAACTTCATTTATTTTATGTCTTCTTGCTTTTCATTGTAGCTGAGGTCAATTCCATCCAGGCCGGACATGAGGGCTTAACGCATGCTTTTATTTCATCGAGGCTTGATTACTTCTCTGAAGATTCTCTCCACTTTCCAATAAACTGAAGCTTCTTAATGACAGCCTTCTCAGAGTACAGCAGGTACTGGCATGATCAGTGAGTGAAAGAACATAAGAGTTCTGCACATAAGTATCTGTTTTTATTACACATGAGAAAGCAGTGCCACATCATTAAACTTGTATCTTTATCAACTCTTAATTATAGTAATTACCTGCATGTCATATGAATAAAGTTTGTATAATTATATTAATGTGTAAGGTTTCATTTTTAAACCTTTTTAAACCAACCACTTCACCTTCTGGCTGGATGGGATACGGTATGTCATGAAAAATTAGAAGTTATTGAGAATGGGTTTAATTGGAAGATAGATACCTCTAGTAATCGCAGATTACTCTGAAATTTGGCATGAATTACTTACCAGTGCAAGCACTAAGAATCTGTCCTCACCTTACTCCAAATAAAGCATGTGTCCTTGCCCTACCCTTCAACCTCACATAAGATATATTCTATCAAATATCTCATAATTTTGATTGACATTATGCATGTAGGACTCGCAGATCACTACAAGTCAGTCCAATAAGGGTGTGCATAAAAGTGTTCATTTGTTTAGAATAGCTTCAGTATCTAAGTACTTGCTCTTATCAGGCACTCGTAAACTTAATGCATTTCTATTACTGCACAAAAGCTAAGCATGTCAGAATGGCGTTTTTATCAGAAAGTTGTTCTAGGGCAAGGAGAATGTTATTTCATGAACAGGGAGAGAATTAATCTCTGTCACTTGTCCCCTCTGATTTATACCCTTTCCCAATGTGCCGAGGGTGAAACCCAGCCTGAATCGCTTTGTGATAGTGGTGTGTTTGGGCCCCTGACGACATCATCGCTGACATTGAAGTCTTGCTCCCTAAATAAATCTGGAAAGTAAACAAGGGAAAGAATTAAGCTTGCTGCACAAGGAACATGTAAGACAAGATAACGCTGCATGCTAAGTGTTTTGTCTTTTTTCCCTCTATCTGTTTTACTCAATGTCCATTACAAAGACTGGAACAACTCTGGGACAACTGAATTAGGGTAATTAATCTCCAACTCTCAGCCACAGGTGCATGGGCAAGGGTGGGGGGCTCCAGTATAAAGTATGAATGAAGACATTTACAAAGTAATCATAAGACGAATGTATTATAACGTGTTCACTGATTAATAGACTGGCATCTCGGCTGTGGAAGGAAGCAGAAGCACCACTGTATCTCCTCCACATCATTTGCCTGCAACAGATGCATTTGATCAATCAGTATTCTTCACTTTAATAAAACACCATCAGGATGTGCACCAGGTATTACCCTCCACTTGCCAAACTGTTTAATTGGTGATGTTTCATGGCCTCAGTGCTACTAAAAGCCAAAAATCTCCTTCCAGCCATGGGGTACCATTGTCATACTGCTTTAAAGACTTCATTTTGATTAAAATGTGTATTACTTCTAATTCCTCCAATACATTTTAAACACAGCATGTGCTCCGAGACCAGTCAGCCTCTTTCACGTGATTCATATGGCCCCTGTCTACATGCAGGGCTTTATTATGCTTGAGTTAATGCGTTTTTGATCTCGCAGAGGTTTCCTATAAAGATTAAAGGACGACACAGCCCTGATCTCATATATATTCAGCCTCTGTCTCTTCATCTTTATAGTGAAGCTATAAATGCATTGTAATTACCTATTTTGTTCAGCAAAAAGGAAGGAAATAATGCCTTTGCAGAACAGTTTTTTTCCCCTCAGAACCATACAACACACAATGCCCAGCCTTTCTCTTTCCACTCTATATGACAGACTTCCTAGGTGTAGTGTTTAACGGTATGCTTAACATTATCAAAATATCACACCCTGATATATAAAATAATGACGTGTTTAAATCCATGGCCACTGGTAGAAATGGTTAAGGCTAAGATTTTACATTTAAAAAATTGTCAGTATAATGTTTCCTTTTTTGGAATGTACATCAGATCATCTGCTCTAAAGCACTGTAAATTATTTTGGATTTTTGTGAAAACGAGTACTTCATTACCACCAATGAAAAATACTACAGAATTGAATGAAGAAGAAGGCTCCCGAGTGGCGCATCGACAAGGTGCGCGACTATCAACCTAGTGATCGCAAGTTCGAATCCGGGTTGATGCCACAGCCATCCGTGACCGGGAGTCCATGGGAGCTAATTGGCTGAGCTCTCACAGGATGGCATACGCTCACTTCCCTGACACTCACAGCGATCACCAGCCAATCATGGGCGTCTGTGAGCTCATTTGTACGAGGGGGCGGATAGCGCTTTCCCTTCGAGTGTGTTAGGCCGCCCCTAAATACGCATGCGCAGCAGTTCGAAAAGAGGCAGGCAGTAGCATCGCATGTCATGGAGGGGGTGTGTGCTTGCTTGCGCCCCTCCCTGGTCGGTGGTGTTCGTGTGATAGAGAAGGCAAAAGTTGATGGGTGGGAATTGGAAACGACTAAATTAGGGAGAAAAATGGAGAAAAAATCCAAAAAACAAAAAAAGAATTGAATGAAGAAGTGAGGTTGGGGCTAATTTCTTTCTAACCCACACTGTAAATTCATGCAGCTTATCTGTGACTTTGAGTAGACTTAATGGGACATTGATTAGAAGGCACATCACACAAAAACATCTCAGTTCCAAGACTTATTGTAAAATGTTAAGCAATTGCATGACAACAGTTTTAAACACTTTGATGAGCTTTTAAATTTTACACTGTCGTCGTGATTGCTGTCATGAGTTATGTTTCCAAACCATATAAATTTAATCTTACCTTTAAAGTTACTTATTATGAACTAGAAAGGACTAATAAGCAATATAGACCTTTAGTTTGGTTTGATGACTACACCAGAGGTTAACATTAATTTATTCATTCCTTTACCTCCCCACTTAATCATAAACTGGAGCCTATCTTAGCCACAGCTCACCAGTCCAACACACACATGCCAACACACACACGCACACACAGCCATTCACACTTTCAGCTAGGGTCAATTTGGAACAGCCAACTACTTAATCTGCAGGTCTTTGGCCTGTCAAAAGAAACCAGAGTATCTTAAAGCAACCCACTCAAGAACAGGGAGAGCATGCAAACCCCACACAGAAACACGCTCCCTGAGCCGGGACTTAAACCCAGGACCTTCTTGCTGAGGTTTGGACGTGCTTACCACTATGCAACCATGCCACCCCAGGTTTTTAACTTTCAAAATACAAAATGTATCAGAAAAAAAGTTAATATTAAGATTGAATAATGCTAAATAAGTATGTGATTTGCAAAAAGATTACTAAAGTGTCACATGGCACTATACTGCTTCTGTCATTGAAAGAGACAAATGTTAGAGTAAAATGGAGTTTATTTCAAACACCAAGGCAGACAAATCCAAAATGCTTGTCAGATACTGAAAGCTAATTACAGGCAAGCTTTAAGCAAGACACTAAGATATTATCAGAGATAAACACAAAGTCAAAATGCAAAACCAATGGGGGAGAAAAAGGCTTATCGTCTGGAAACCAAACACAGAGCGTATACTTCACAACATGACTGGGGACACTAGAGTTCTTAAATAGAGTGGCTGTGATTAGAAACAGGTGCTGTGAATCAGTAGTCAGGTGATAAAGAGAGGTGAAGTGAGTGCTGGGAATTGCAGTCCTTAGCCGCCGATATTTATGCATTTTTCCCCAAAACCATTTTGAAAAAAAAGGTAAAACAAAAATTACACAGACTAAGCATATGCTGTCCAATTAAAATATAAATTACTCTAAAGGAAAGATAGCAGAGCTTTTTGGGATGAGCAAAAGAGTTTCTTCTGATTTACTATGTTTGGTATGCATAAGGAACTCAGCATGAAGCTCGAAGAGTATTTATTCATTATCCCTACCACTTATCCTGTTTAGGGTTTCAGGGAAGCGGGAGAGAATCCCAGCTGACTCCGAGTGAATACACGCTAAACATGTTGCTAGTCCTTTGCAGGGCCAACACAGACACAAACAACTATTTACACTCACACCTAGGACAGCCAATTATCCTAATGTGCATGTCTGTGTACTGTTGGAGTAAAACCAGAGAACCTTTATGAAACCTACACAATCAGGGGAGAACATGCAAACTCCACATAAAAACGCCCCCGCCAACCACATGGGGTTCGATCCCAGGATCTTCTTGTTGCAAGGTGAGAATGCTTACCACTATGCCTCTGTACCACAAACTCATGTACTAAAATCATAAGCAGCCCTCACTAGCTGCACTGGAAATCTCCCAAATTCAACTAAAACAAGCAATGAGGTCAGAGGATTCTCTGGGTGACACCTCCTAAACATGCACTGAACACACCATTTTTATGAGCACACACAGTCATGGATATACATACAGCAGGCATGACCGAGATCTCTGTGGAGAGAAGTGAAACAAAAGAATGCCTGGGAATGTGGATGAGAACAACAGGAGCCTGGAAGAGAAGCCTTGTTCAAAGCAGGAAAATAATAATGAGATTATTAAATACAGCCAGCAGATGAAAAATAATAACATATTGATCGCGCAAGTAGAACTTTAAAGGGCCATAATAGCCTGATTCCCTGTATTGATCAGCCGGCTCTCTGTGGATGGATTTGCAGGGACTTTACTGAGAGCAAAAGAGTTCTTTTTTGCCATGTTACGCTGCAATATTGTTGCAATGTTATTGCAGTACCTTAGGTTTTGGCTTGTGGGTCAGAGTAATGTTGCATTACTTGTCTTGTGCATTAGGTTTACTCACACTTTTACACACTACTTGACATGTCAACATCACTTAATAGGTGTCCATTCGCTAGTGTTTAACTTCCATTATCAGTTCATTTTGGCTGAATACAAAAGTTTTCTGATGAAACTGCCCCAGTTCATAGGCTTAATATCTTTAATTCACCTGTTGTACATCTTGTTTTTGTTCTGTGTTTATAATACCAAGACTGTGTGAACAAAGTTACCGTCTTAACTTGGCAGTGCAACACTGATTCATAGACAGTGGAAAAGCCCAAAATAAAAAGGTAGGAAACAGAAAGAGGTGTACAATTTTAAAAGAAATCAAAAAGATGGCAGTGATTACTAATATGATTGTTCCCGGTGCAGGGGTCACTGACACTTACGTATAGGAGAAAGCAAATAGTTTCAGAAAGACATGTTGGCTGATTCCCTTTTATTTCAAGAGATACACTGTATTTCTTATATTTTTAATATGTCTGGTAAGTGAATCGCCCCTTTAAGGGTTATTTCCACCAATCAAAAAAACGGGGTGTGTGTGTGTGTGCGTGCGTGCGCACTTTACCCACCTTCATTATATTGGTAGTATTTAATATGTTTTTATTTCTCCATGATATTATAAAGTGTTCCATAAGGCAGTTTAAGAAACTGTGTCAGGAGGTATCAGGTGGATTATATCTGAGCATGAAATTTTCCTGATGCATGTCAGGCCTACGGGTTAGATAGGCTGCCTCCTCCTCTTTCTTTTCCAGTACATAGTGAAGGTAAGAGGATAAACACTGCTGGGGGGAGCACCAGAGATTTTGGGTGGAGGTTGAATTAAATTACCAGAAACAGTTGGGCTTTTATTGAGTGTGTGATACTGTCAGGGAGCCTGTGTCTCACTTCAGTAACATGCCGGATGAGATTTTTGTATTTCATGAAGCCAACTGTGAATACTCAATGTTATCTCATTATGTACTGTGTGTGTGTGTGTGTGTGTGTGTGTGCAGACTAATATAGTAGCAGTAAGGGTGAAGGTGGAGTGAGAGCTGTATATATTAAGTTCCTCTAGTCACATAAGGGGCATGTTGCCTAGACTGCTAAAGGGAGGAAAAATAAAAATGGCAGCTGTCTAATGGGCGATAACTTCAGGCATGATTGGTCAAAAACCATGCAAAAGTGGACAGCATTACTGGGATGCATATACCAAATCCAAATGTTATCATCAAGTTGTTATGAAAAAATACTTTTTGACACTACTCTGGGCTCAAATTCACACACACACACACAAAATGTCATGTCATGATGGGAAAATAATGTGCAAAATGCTGCTGATACGTGGTGTCCATGGAAAATAAAGCTTCGCCCTTATTTCTGAATCTGCAGGAGCCATAATGAGTGGCAGCTGCTGGAGAGGTTTAGTAGAATTAGATTCAGACAGCACAGAAAGCTTATATACATGGATGAGGTCTGCAATTCGGTCATGATACACACAAAAAGACTGACATATGGGAATATTTGTAAATAACGTGAAACAGATTGGCTTCCAGGATTACGAGATGGGTGTGATTCTACCAAAACTAATGATTTTCTGAGCGAGCCAAATTTAGAGCTTGAAAGCAGATGTTGGAAGGCTCCTGAAGGGGAACCATGTTGACATCTACAACTCCAGCTTTGATAGATGAGGCCTAATTATACTCCAAAGCATCTTTTCAATGTTTTCCTGTACATATTCCCAAAAATAGCCTACAAAAGTCCAGTACTGTATTTTGTCTATTTTGTACAAAAGAAACAATATAATATAATATAGTAATATAATATAACTGACATACAGTTACTTTAAGCACTGTTTGTGATGCTGTTGATTCCAAAACATCATTATTACCAGAAAATGACTATTGTGGCATCAAGAAAGGGAAATGCTGTATTTCTGCAGTCTAGAAGAGAGCATAAAATTCAAAAAGAGAGAGGAAAAGAACAGAAGAGGTGTGCTAAGCTGGACTGACAGTCTCCATTTTAAGAATAGTCAGTACCGGGGAATGATGGAGAGGACAGGCTATAACTTTCAACTGTCCAAAGAACAGAGAGGGATAGAGTATCTATTAAGGTTATACTGGAAATGCAGATTCCTGTTGGAGCAAGGAGAGCTGCAGTAAGTCCTTTGTGGAATCTGGCATCAAGAGGAAAGATGATATTGTATGTGAGACCGGCAGAGCTTATTCAGCTCACAGTAAATTGGATTTGGTCATCTTTTAGAAAAGCATGTAGATTACTACAGCACATCATTCTTTATTCAGCTTCTCATGGATAAGAAGAGAAAAGTAAGCATGTTAAAGTGAAGAGTATAAAAGAATAGTTAGACAGAGAGAACAGTACAGATTGCATGTCCACCAATTTTTTCTTGTTGACTAATCATTCAAGCAAGCAAATTTATTTGTATTTTATTTAGTTTTTAAGGACAACATAATTAATTGTGGGTGGAATTCCTTCAGGACAGGGCTGGAGTGGGATTTAAAATCAGTCTTTTGCACACCACTTCACTTTTGCTTCACTTCTTCCCAATGCAAATTAAAAACAGTCTATTAATGCTGAGGAAAACTGGGGGGAAAAAAGACTTCCCATCACAGTCATGTGAAGTTCACTATAGAACTTGCTTCATCTAGTCTGAAGTATTTTATGACTAACAAAGAATATTTATCTTGCTTTCTTCACCATCTGCCACTGTTTTTATCACTACCCGCACAGCAGTGACTACCGAATGTACAGTATTAATATATACTACACGAGAACGAGGCGATCTGATTGGTCTGTTATCTTGAGTTTAAAAATACTTAACTGAAGTGGAAGAATAAAGAATGCTAGAAATAAAAAAAAACCAGACACTCACAGTTTACCACAGGCACTCAAGAAGGCAGCATCATCTTTATCACACTTTAAAATGAAAAAATAAACCTTTAAAATCTCATTTTAGTTTGTTTTTCTTGTATTTACTTGTTGTATAAAATATATTTTTGAATTAGTGTGCAATCACACCTGGACAGAGCTCAATTGTCTTACTAAAGTCTGGATGAGTATCCAGCTCACCTGAACAGTCTTTGTCACAGTTAAAATATGTAAATGCAAGCTTTACATCTCGTTCTAGTTTGTTTTTCTTGCATTTTCCTTTAGTTGTATTTAGTTTTAGTTAGTAATTTTTTTTTATTTTCTCCTCTGTCTGTGTAGTATGTACTTAGGGAATGAGTATTCTTAACTCTATGCAGTTCTATTTAAGTTAGCTCAAAGTACAGAGATAAATTTGATCACCTGACCAGTCTAAACCGTGTTTAAAATATGTAAATATAAACTATAAAAAATCTTGTTTTAGCTTGCTTTTCATTATGTTTCCATTACCTTAATCCTTTAAAGGATTTAAACAGTGCCTAGGCTCTGCATCTGCATCCATCCTGATAAAATAAAAAAGGCACTGCCAAAAAAGTGGAGCTCGCGATAGATATCACTATCAATATGTGTATGAGTCTGGGTTTGCTTTTCACTGCCTTTTCTTTGACTAGCAAATTTCCACTTTGATTTGTATCCCCTGTCTTGTTAGTTTAAATATCTGTTTAATAAGTTCATGTTCTGTCAACCTTCTGATTTTGATGTCTGCTTCATGAACATTTATGTACCTGGAAGTTTGTCTGCCTGAGTTAGATTGTATGTTTTTATAATAATACATAACAGCCAATCAGTATTAACGTTGAGATGCGTAAGCCTAATTGGGTTTCCTGTGGCGGGTACACATGCTCACTAGACGGACATAAGACAACCACCCAAGCCTTATTTCATGACTATGGTGCTCTGCTTGGGAATTCCACTTAAAATAAACCATAAAAATCATTTTAATATGTTTTTTTCTTTGGCTTAGATGCCCATATAGGATAGATTAAAATTATTATGCACATCAGGCTCAGTGGATGTTAGTAAAATGACTATTTAGCAACATCCACCTTGCCTTCTCTGCATAATTGTTAGGCAAATAATTAACTACTCCATGCAATTCCTACTAAATGTTTTAGAACTGATAAGAAAAAGAAATGTAGAGTGTAATGTAACGACAAAGGACAGATATTTTTCTACTTATAACTCTCTACAGTGCATTTATTAACAGTAGTTTCCCTTTTTTACAAAGAAGAAATGAAAAGGGTCCAAGCATCTTCAGCACTACCTGGGAATTCACTTGTCAGCTGTTGCTGACTTTGACAAAGAGTATGTAGACTGGACCAGTTGGTGTCAAGAAGAACCCCAATGGCTTCTTTAAAATATATTTATCACAAAAAGAAGATGAATGATCCTGCTGAATTGCACCAGTGCTAGCATTATTGTTGCTATGCATAGGTTGTGATGAATTACTTCCATTGTGTTCCTCTTGTACATGCCCCTGTGAAGACCATAGCAGTAGCATAGAACTTTCAGTGAAGCTGCAAAGTGGCGTTTTACAGAGATAGTGAGGACTGCTGTCTAACATTCTGTCCACACAGACATTACATAACACCTTGAAATGCATGCATCATTTAATTGGTGCGACATGTTTGGGGTGTAGAAAAGGTCCCTTCTGTAGCACAAGCAAAAGGTTAAACTAGCAGGAGGCATTAATGCGTCTTAATGACATTATAATGAATGAGGAAATATGGGCCTTCATTTATTAAATGGAGTCAAGTGTGTCACAGAAGTGTGGGGACTGGCAAATGCATTAATTATGTGCACGTGGCACTCTGGACGGCTGAAACGACATCGAGGTAATGATAGCCATGAGTATTGTAAATTACCTCCGGCGTGAAGGGATCGTTATGCACAGAGGTCTTCTCACTACAAAGCAGGTTGAGAAGCTTTTAACTGCTCAAAGAGTGTTCACTTCCTTTGCTCCTTTTTCAGCTAAGCATATGATGAATAATAAGCAGTTGTCATTTTCACAGCTCATTCGGATTTTGTTTTAGTTTGGTCAAAAAACTTTGCTTGATTCACACTAAATATAACGAGGGATTGTGTGTGTCAGAGATGTGACGCTGGCTAAATGGAAGCTGTGCAGAGTCCATCATGCACATATTTAAATAACACTAATGTCAAAATGCATACACAGACATGGGTCTCAAGTCTAGCGAGCAACGCACAAATGACAACTGTGAAGCCACTCAAATGCATACTGTAGCAGTTATGAAATGCTAACTGTGAGTGATTTACAAAGGAACATTAAAGACTTCCTATATAATGACCACCATTAAAAGTGATGTTTTTTCCCCATAGCTGCAGTGTACTATATTGTATATGACTTGAAATAAGGGCACTTACATCCTTTATTATGCACTATACTTCATTCAGTGAATCAGATCATCCATAGTAGTTTCATGCTTTCATCCATTGTAAGTGCACTGTTAAATCCATGGTAATGATTGCTTCCCTTCTGTAAGTGCCTAAATTAGTTTGAAAAGCAAGTACACATGGCTGAAAAAAAAAAGTTTAGTCTTTCATCTCAAAAGGAATTTCTTAAATTTTCATATTAATTTTTCTAGCTGATGAACATCACCAATTTTAGTATTGATTTTGAGGAGATGATATTTTTTGGTCAACAAAATATCCATGCCGTGTAACGCATTTACAGTGACATATCAGAAGTAAATAAACAACAAAATTTTTGAAAGGTTTATACCTTTATAGGGGTGTCAAAATAACATGTTAATTTCAATCAATTAATCACAAAAAAATAAAAAATAAAAAATTCTGATTTTGCCCTGAATAATCACATCCCGTGGTCTCCTTTGACTCTGAGGTGCATTTAATATGTTCACAAACGTTCATAAGAATTCACTAAATTTCATGAACGCTCAAATTTCAAAACTAGCCACAGTGGGTTAGGAAAATGAAGAGCACAGGAGAAAATGATGCATGGGCGAATGAGTGGAACATTTTAAAATGTCTAGATTAAACAGTTGATAAGGGCATTCTCTATAATTTCTGCACTAAAGAATTTTCTTATCATTGGAATACACCAAGTCTAAAATACCACCTCAATTTTTGACATTTAGGAGTTAATCCATAGGTCCAAGCTAGCACCGCCCCGAATAGTGCTAGCAGCCAGCCTTTTCAAGCCGAACTCAACCACATGTTCAGATGCATACTAAGCAATTCTACATGTGACCAACTAAGAACTCTCTTTCCAGATGGATTGCAACGGCCTGTAGATTAGCTTCGGTGACAGAGGGTTAGTGGAGCACTTACACATAGCATCTTCTGAAACAACTTACAAGCCACCATCAAGAACCACAACTGTGTCCAAAATCCAGCGGCTGTATGACACATAAAATTGAACAACAGAAGGTGTTGTGGTGGGAGCAGAATATATTGGGATGACTGGCGATCACTGGACCTCAGTTAGCAATCCCAGTTACCTTGGAGTTACTGCACATGTCACTGAAATCTTTTGCACAAGTTTCCACTGACTTCAGTGGAAACTTAACTAATCTGCATTAAATTCACTAAAAACTGACACCAGGCACAATGCTGATGCCTGCGCTGTTTTTGCCTAGGGTGGAGACATGGGGAGGTCAACAAAAGGTCATCAGATTCGGCACAAACAGCTCCCGAAACAGGACTAGTGTGAGCACATGGCTTGTGTTGCTAACAATTTGACATAGTATTAAAAATAGTATTGATGCTAAGGGTTAATCTCTTGTTACCTTTACATTATAATTGCACCCTGAGATGCCTTGTATGTACAGTGAAATACAAGTTATGCATTGTCTTAAAATTCATCTTATATCTTTGTCTTTGTCTTTGTTAGCTAACTATTTTTTAGCATCTAAATATAAAACATTGACCATCATTACACTGCCATGGAAAGACCAGTGAAACTATTTCTGTCATTGTTTTTACTGGATCATTTTAAAATTAGGTCATATTTTTAATTGTTATGAACATTACTGCACATTAATATATTGAAAATATTGAAAATAAGATTATGTCTATAATGTTGATTATTCATTGATTCTCTCTGTTGACTGTCGTAAGAGGAATCCCAAGGTTTTGTCCAATAAAATAGTGGCTAAGTCCACCCTCAAATTGACCCAAAATACGCTCTCTTTTAAAATCAAGCAACTCTTTTGTTAGCTGCTATTAACAATTTATATACCGTAATCTAATATACAGGTGAAAATGAAAAAAATTAGAATATCATGCAAAAGTTCGTTTATTTCAATAATTCAACTTAAAAGGTGAAACTAATATATTATTTAGAATCATTACATGCAAAGTGAAATATTTCAAGCCTTTATTTGATATATTTTGATGATTATGGCTTATAGCTTATGAAAACCCCAAATATAAAACCTTAGAAAATTAGAATATTGTGAAAAGGTTCAATATTGTAGGCTCAAAGTGTCTCACTCTAACCAACTAATTAATCCAAAACACCTGCAAAGTGTTCCTGAGCATTTAAATAGTCTCTCAGTCTGGTTCAGTAGAATTCACAATCATGGGGAAGACGGCTGACCTGACAGTTGTGCAGAAAACCATCATTGACACCTTCCACAAGGAGGGAACTCCTCAAAAGGTAATTGCAAAAGAACTTGGATGTTCTCAAAGTGCTGTATCAAAGCACATTAATAGAAAGTTAAGTGAAAGGAAAAAGTGTGGAAGAAAAAAGTGCACAAGCAGCAGGGATGACCGCAGCCTGGAGAGGACTGTCAGGAGAAGACCATTCAAAAGTGTGGGGGAGATTTTTAACATGGGCTTCAAATGTTGTATTCCTCTTGTCAAGCTGCTCCTGAACATCAAACAACGTCAGAGGCGTCTTACCTGGGCTAAAGAAAAAAAGAACTGGTCTGTTGCTCATTGGTCCAAAGTCCTCTTTTCTGATGAGAGAAAATTTTGCATCTCATTTGCAAACCAAGGTCCCAGAGTCTGGAGGAAGAATGGAGAGGCACACAATCCAAGATCCATTTCATCTGCTGGTGTTGGTCCACTGTGTTTCATTTAGTCCAGAGTCAACGCAACCGTCTACCAAGACATTTTAGAGCATTTCATGCTTTCTTCAGTAGACAAGCTTTATGGAGATGCTGACTTCCTTTTCCAGCAGGACTTGGCACCTGCCCACACTGCCAAAAGTGCCAAAACCTGGTTCAATAACTGTGAGATTACTCTGCTGGACTGGCCAGCAAACTCGCCTGACCTGAACCCCATAGAGAATCTATGGGTCATTGCCAAGAGAAAGATCAGAGACATGAGATGAGACCGAACAATGCAGAAGAGCTGAAGGCTACTATTGAAGCATCTTGGTGTTCCGTAACACCTCAGCAGTGCCACAGGCTCATATATATATATATATATATGTGTGTGTGTGTGTGTGTGTGTGTGTGTGTGTGTGTGTGTGTGTGTGTGTGTGTG
>JAQMYF010000010.1:7604732-7622493 GCA_030014195.1 Neosilurus mollespiculum | reverse complement strand
TTCTTTTACCACAGTATATATACAGTCATCAACGTTTGAATGGTGTGCTTTAATTTATGCAGTGTGAAGTGGTTCAGATGTTGCCTAGGAGGGCTTTGTTTCTGTGGCGGCAGGATATATATATATAATAATAAATAAAATAAAATAAATAAACTCTGTAATGAGGGTTGTCGTTTTACTTTTGATATGTCACTGAACTCAGAAAATTAAAACAAACTAAATGTCTCACAACTGGAGATACATGCAGTAGATATATACACAAAAAGTAACTTCTGGAGTTGTTTTCTTTAACACAGTTTTTGACTAATCAATGTCACCTTTTGTAGATATTACAGCTTAAACATGTTCATAGCATTCTTTCAAACAAATATTAGGAAACTGTGCTGCCATTCCATGACCTGAAGCCTACCATCTTGTTCTTTTCTTCTATGGTAGTTCTTACATGACACTTAGCTTTGTTCCTTTTTAGGTCATTCACTGGACCTGAACTGCTTGAACTTCAATAAAAATGAGAAAGGAGGGTGTTACAACAATTTTGACTGACAGTGTATATTTCAGATTTGTAAGGAAATTTCAATCCAAAACTTTCTTTTAATGTGAAACAGCAATAAGCACAATGTTTTCTTTACACACATCGCAAATCTTTAAGTTCTTGTTGTAAAGCAGCCGTCCTCAACAGACATTATCACACCCACACTGCAGATTTGTGGGGAGAAGAACTATTGAACTTAGAGAATTTTAAGGTCTTTGTGTTTAATAGAGCTGGATTTTGTCTTTAGGAGGCAACTCACTTTAAAAGACAACCTTAAAAATGAACATTAGAATTTGAGTGAGGTTCACAGAAAATAGCACAAACACTATCATTTGGAAATGGGTTTAAACGAGTAAGCTCAACTCATTGATTTGGAAATGAATCGATGCTTTCCCCTTAGTTCACTCAGACCTGGCTGGAATACATTCAGAACTGAGCATCATCCTGTGCGTGAGCAGTGTGCTATCTCT
The DNA here is from genome assembly GCA_030014195.1 of Neosilurus mollespiculum. Taxonomy (NCBI): domain Eukaryota; kingdom Metazoa; phylum Chordata; class Actinopteri; order Siluriformes; family Plotosidae; genus Neosilurus; species Neosilurus mollespiculum. The sequence continues at coordinate 7,621,491 of JAQMYF010000010.1, read as the reverse complement.
TCATGGGTGGTTTTTATTGGCCTATTTGATAAATATTAATTACTACCTTATTTAAATATACTTAAAAAATCTCTGCTCCTTAAATAATTAATAGACATTTTCAGAAGTATGTCCACTCATTCCAAAAGGCAACACTGCTCGTGTGTCTCTTGAACAGTTTCTTTCATTAGCCTGAGCAGCACTAAAGCAGCATGGTGACCCTAGAGAACCTGGGAGAGCGTGAGCCACCTGTCCGTTCCTGGCTCCAAAGGATTTACAGCTTTGAGGCCATATGCTGCTATAAAAACATACACACTACATTCGAACAAAGCCTCATCCCTCACAATCTCACTGTAGCCAACATCCATCAGTGTTTCAGGATGAAAGTGTAACTGTGAATCAGACCGAAGTGCACAAAAAAATAAATAAATAAAAGGAAAAGGTTATGTTGTACAAAAACTGTGCTTTCATTAACCAGGGAGAGACCTGAGAACAAATTATGTTCTAATTATGTTCTGAGTGTGAGAAACATTATTAGGCAAGGGTGAAAGAGTGACATAATAATGTAGAGAATAGTGCTAGAGAATGCAAAAACAAATCGAGGACATGAAACGGTGTAAAAGGTAGTTTTATAACTATGAAATGAATGAAATGATACAGCCTGGGAATACAATATATTACTGTGTGATACTGCGAAAGCAAAAGATATATTTTGATTACAGATGGTAAGATACCACGTATAGTCATCTGAAACCTTGAATATCAGCCAATATAATATTGTTCTCTTTAAAAGCTTCTGAGCTTCAAAATGTTTTTTAGATTTGAAACACTTTACACATAAAAATATAATAAGTATTAGCTATGAATCTAATAAATCAATCCTAATAAAAAGAAAAATTCTTCATACGTAAACATTTCTATTTCAATTCCAAGCTTCCATAGAATCCAATATCCAATACCAAATTCTACTATCTAAGGTATTGACTTATTACTGATTACTGGATATCAGATCAGTTACATATTTAACTTCTATAAAATCTATACTTAATTTGTGTATCTCGTAAATAACACTGATATCCAGTATTCACTTAAATGCTTCTTCTGTTTCACACGCACAAATGATTCTGCAAGCAAAGAATCATGCACATGAAGTCACGCCAGGCCCTTCGTAGAGACTTCCAGTTTGTGAATACACATGGGCTTTTCAAAGGTAATTAGTCTTTATATTGCAGCATGTTCATCCAGTTTGCCCCCACACTGCTTTTGAGACTAAACACATGGACATGGATAATAGGTTCTGTTAATGAGCCAGTCCTTCATTATCAATCTTGCTAGAGGTCCTCTAGTTTATGAGCATTGCATGCTGTGGACAAATGAGGAAAAAAAATCCTGATCCTTGCTGTGGTCGGTGGACCCATAGTGAAGTGTAGAACAGCCAAATCTCAAATAAAAACCCTGTGTCCCTGTGATAAAAAAGAGATGTCTTAAATTAAACACACCCTCATACTCACAACTCCTACTTCCAGGTCTTTTCTAGAGATGATATGCTCACTGTGCCCTGTACCACCTGGTCAAATCACTAACAGCTGACTTGTTGCTGACCTCGACAATGGCTATAAATCATTGGTTTGCCTTTGGCAAAACTCCACTGCCTACTCCATGCTTACCATTCAGCGCAGAGTAGTAGCCTTCTCTGGAGCTGCTCTGTGGAAGGACGGCTTTATTTTTTAGAGTGGTGTGGTTCACTGTCTAATTCTGCTTATCTGCTTCTGGTTCATTCTGGCTTAGAGGCTTTATTCTTTATTATTCTGGGATCTTCTATACATCCTTTTCACCTTAAGCCAATAGGGCTAAGGGTCCAACAGTAGCAGCATTATGGTGCTGGGTTAGCAATATTCTTGTAACAGGTTCATTCAGATTTATTGGGAAGTTCAAAGCAACAGTCTAGTGTAAAGCAAAGTCGATACACCAAGTAGTTACTATGATACTGACCATGCAAGTAAATTGAAACAGAAACCTCATGTATCCTATGTTATTTTATTTTTCTTATTTTTATTTTTATTTAGTTAAAGTGAGAGATCACTTGATTGGCTCAAATCATTTATCCCGTAATATAATGAGGGGGATATAGTCTTCAGTATGTTCGTGAATCTGTCTCTAATCACTTCAATTCTGGCCCAGAACTCAGAAATCATTTGAGATTTATTCATCAATCTTGGTATTTACTTCTACTAGACAGTGTGGTTGTGGCTTTTAATATTTTGGCATTTCTGCAATTAGTATTGTTTTAATGCTTCCGTGGCAACCAATTTACTATGTATTAATATAGGTAGTGTTCGTTTTCGGCCCAGAACTCAAAAACTGTTTCAGATTTCTTTATCAAACATGACAGTTATTTCAGTTAGGCAGAGTAGTTCTGTTTTTTTTGATAGTTTTAGATATCTGAAGCTTCAATTTTTATGTTTCCATGGCAGCCTGTTTAACTTGTAAAAATATGAGTGGTGTTCATTTCCAGGCCAAAACTTAAAAAGCCATCTGCGACTTCTTTATTATCCCCAGCATATAATGCAGAGAAGATACAGTCATAAGTGTGCCTGTCCATTCTTGCATCCGTCCGTCTATCCATCTGTTATTATTTCCTTTCCGGTTCATAACTTGGAAACCGTTTCAGATGTCCTAATCAAACTTGCCAGTTACTTCTACTAGGCAGTGTATTTATACACTGCCTAGTAGAAGAAAGAATGCCTACAGTTCTTCCCCCCAACCCCCACTGGGGAGATCAGACCACAACTTAATTCATCTTTCTTCATGGTATATGCCTGTTGTGAAGAGGCAGCCTTTGACTTCAAGGACTGTTAGGTCGGAGGAGGCCTTGGAGAAATTACAGGTCTGATTTGAAGTGACAGACTGTCAAGCACTCTGTGAGCCCCATGGTAAGGACATTGATGGGCTCACTGAGTGTATTTCACACATAAATTTCTGCACCGATGCCATTGTCCCAACTCAGATGGTCTGTTGTTACCCAAATAACAAGCCGAGGGTGACTAAAGACATCAAAGCCCTCCTTAACGACAAGTAAAGGGCATTCAGGACTGGCAACAGAGAGGAGGTGAGAACGATCCAAAGATTACTGAGAGTCAATATCAAGGAGGCTAAAGACAATTACAGGAGAAAGCTGGAGTGGAAACTCCAACTTACCAACTTGAGAGAGGTTTGGAGTGGTATGAAGACCATCACTGGTTTCAGGACATTCAACAGCAGAGGAGCTGAGCACAGTGAGGACAAAGCCAATGAGCTGAATATGTTTTTCAACAGATTCGACACTGCAGCTACTGCTCAGTCCCCTTCTAACTCATCAGGTAAAGCAAGCCTGAAGCCCCTTGCCACACCACCCTCTCTTCCTCCCTCCCCTTACTACACCTCTGCCTCCTGTGATGGACCTGACCTATAATCAGGTTGAGAAACAACTGAGAAGACTACACTCAGGAAAGGCAGCAGAACCAGATGGGATGGGCCCCTGTGTCCTTATAGCCTGTGCCCCCCAGCTCTGTGGAGTCTTACATTACATCTTCACGATGAGCCTGAGTCTACAGAGGGTCCTTGTGTGGTGGAAGACGTCATGCCTTGTCCCTGTGCCAAAGACCCCACGTCCCAGTGGCCCCCAGGATTACAGACCCATGGCACTGACTTTGCGTGTCATGAAGACCCTCGAGAGACTCATACTGGATCAGCTACAACCCATGGTTAGACCAAATATTGACCCCCTTCAGTTCGCCTCAGAGTTGAAGACGCCATCATCTTCCCGCTTAAAAGTGTCTACACCCACCTGGACTAGCGGGCAAACACTGTGAGGATCATGTGCATTCAAGACCATCCTCGGTGAGAAGCTGACAGCAATGCAGGTGGATGCCTCTCTGGTGTCCTGGATTGTGGACTACCTGACCAGAAAACCACAGTATGTGTGCCTGCAGCACTGCGTGTCGGACACGGTGGTCAGCTACACTGGAGCACCGCAAGGGACTGTCCTCTCTCCTTTTCTCTTCACCCTCTACACAACTGACTTCAGCTACTGCACAGAGACCTGCCATCTTCAGAAGTTTTACGATGACGATGAGATGGAATATCAGGCTGCTGTGTACTCCTTCGTCACATGGTGTGAGCAGAATCGACTGCAGCTTAATCAGACAAAGACCAAGGAAATGATTGCGGATTTTAGGAGATACAAAACACCAGCGACCCCTGTTTCCATCCAGGGCGTCAAGGTGGAAATGGTGGAGGATTACAAATACCTTGGAGTTCATACTGACTATAAACTTGACTGGGTTAAGAACACTACCGCACTTTACAAAAAGGGCTATTGCGGTCTCTATTTTTTGAGGCGGCTAAGGTCGTTTAACAGCTGACAAACACTGCTTAGGATGTTTTATGAGTCTGTTGTGGGCAACGCTATTCTCTATACTGTTGCATGCTGGGGCAGCAGGCTGACGGATGCAGACACAAACAAACTGAACAAACTGATCCGCAAGGCCAGCAAAGTTGGGGCTGTACCCTCTGACAGTAGTGTCGGAAAGGCGAATGTTGGCCAAAATAAAGACAATATTGAACAGTACCTCCCACCCGCTTCACAACCTGCTGATCAGTCACAGGAGCACATTCAGTGAGAGACTGATACCACCTAAAAGCTCCACTGAACGACACAGGAAATCATTCCTACCTGTGGCCATATAGCAACAACATCCACTGTTATACACTTGCATTTTGCACAACATTTACATTCTACTGTTTATCACATTGATAATACTGTACATCTCACTCACTGACAGGATTCATTCTGTATCAGTTTTTATAGATATTAGTAACTTCTAATTTTAGACACACACACACACACACAATTTTTCTTATTGAGACTTTTATCTTTATCTTATCTTTTCTTTACTTGGTATGGAGCAACTGTGTGCACACATTTTTCTCTGGGATCAATAAAGTATTCTGATTCTGATGTGTGTCTATTTGGTAGTTTCTGAGTTCTGGGCTGGAACTTCAATGATTATAGATGGATGGAAGGATGGATGCAAAGATGGATGGATGGATGGACGAACACACAAACCGACGGATGGACATACTGGTGACAATACGATTTAAGAATATAAAAATATTACAATATAAACTAAATCCTAGGTCAATTAGCCATAACATTTAAAACATTATAACCTCCGACAGGAAAAGTGAATAAGATTCATTATCTAGTTAGAGATACCAGTCAAGCAGTGGGATGTATTATGCGGAAAGTGAACAGTCAGTTCTCGAAGTGTGATGTGGTGTGTTGGAAGCAAGAAAAATGAGCAAGTATATGGATCTGCATGACAGGGACACATTGAAATGGCTTAAAGACAGGGTCTATTCACCTGCAAAATGGTAGGTCTGGTGAAACGTTCCTGGTATGCACTGGTAAGTACCTACTAAGGGTGGTCCAAGGAAGAACAACCGGTGACCTGGCAAGAGTGTCTTGGGTGCTCATTGATATGCATGACAAGAGAATGCTAGTACATGTGGTCTAATGCCGCAGAGCTACTGTAGCAGTTTTTGTTAAACTTTGTAAAAAGTTTAACAAAAAGTGCTACAGTAGCTCTGCGGCATTTTTGTTGTCCAAGAAGGACAACTTTTACTGTGTTAAGAAATGACCCTTATGACGATTTTTTTTTTTTAAACTTGTTTTAAACTGAAGTGTAAATAAATAAATAAGTGTGGGTTTTACACTCAATTGTCAAATCTTCATTTTTTAAAATGAAATATTTCAGTAAGCTTTCAATATTTTGCCATTACACTGTACACACAGTTGTACCCCAGTTCTAAAGATAGTGAAGGCTAAAGTGGTGTGCATACAATTATAATGCAAATCTATATGTTATATTTTGTATATATGTTCAAAAATATTATTTGCTCAGCATTTAAAGGAATGTTAAGATACAATAATATGTCAGACAGGACACATGTTGGGTGACATTGCAAAAAGTGCTGCATATAAAAGAAACTAAAAACCAAAATTGGAAGACGAGACAAGAAGGACAAGAACTGCCTACTATAATTAAGTGCTTTTTGTGTGTGCTGTGTGAATGACAGATTGATTCTGACTCTTGTCTAGCAGTATTAAAACTTCAAAAACTGAAATATAATATAATTTATTTGGAAGTGTCAGCTAAAGCATATTATGTTATCTTAACAGTCATTTAAATACTGAGAACAAAATTCTTTAAATTTTTCTGACAATTTAATGATGTTTATTAGAGAAGAATATCATTGCTTTAAATGTAGCTTCTGGCTTAGGAGAACAGCACTGACCTTACAGGGATTTGTTAAGGGCATTAGGCCCCCAGCTCTGTACAATTTCCTCCATGTTTAATTAAAAAGCGCCGAAAGACACCTCATTGGCAACATGGGTTTCGGCAGAATGACATTGACCTCAATTACCTGTGTTGCCATCCTCCAGACTCCTCTACAGTCTACCTCAGACATAGAAAACTTGTAGGGCTAGTGAAAGAACCACAGGGATGTTTCTCATTACTCCTTATCCTTACTATCAGCTCAAATAACCAGAGGCCTGCTGTAAGTTTCTTGTTATGTAAAAGCAAATGAAAGCAGAACCAAGATGGAGCCTTGCATAACCACGTAGGTATATTCTCTTCCTGGTAAAAGCTGGTGGCATCTGTGATATAGAAAGTGAGAGAATTGTTACGATGCATTTGTGTCATAGCTGCGGGAGAATTTTCTCCGTCAAGAGCAATTACAGCTGATGTGACATTTTTGGCGGTCCTCCGGGTTGACAAAGGTAACATATTGACTTAGATTTTAGCTGGAAACAGAGAGAAAGCATTGCAATTTCATCTTAGAACATTTTTCTAAAATCCACCTCGTACACTGCAACTGTGACAAGAGTAGTGTATTCCTAGTTTGATAAAATGTGGCAATTTGCTAAGCAAGTAATTTAAACCTTGTGAGAGCAAACATAACTTGTAACAATGACAATATTGTGTGCTTGTCTATCTACAGGATATATGCATCCTCTCCTTCCAAAGCCCTCCAGAGGAATGTCATTGGTAGACAGATGTTTCATTTCATGACATGCTCTGTACCCCCTTGCACACACGCACACACACACACACACCCCTTTACTCAATGAATAATAAAGGCTTCTCATTCAGAATAAGCACAATCACAGTTCACAACAATGGCAATGGTAGGAGTACATACATTATACGCCCACATAACATACACACTCTCTTTGTCTTTGAAACACTGCCCTGGTAACTTGCCTATAATATGAGCCCTCTCTAATTGTGAATAAAAACTCTTTACTGAAGTGCCATTCACCGACTGACCTCGCAGACATTAGCACCAATACAAAGGCCTCCTCCCTTAGGAACTAAGGTGCTAGACTTGAACATAACAAAAGGAGGAGAGGGTACACAAAAGGCATATTCCTTTTTTCCCACCATTTTTCTCCCTAATTTAGTCACCCATGATTGGCAGCTGATCGCTGTGAATGACAGGGAAGTGAGTGTATGCCATCCCTCCCATGAGAGCTCGGCCAATTAGCTCCCATGGACTCCTGGTCATGGATGGCTGTGTTATCAATCCGGATTCGAACTTGCGATCTCCGGGTTACAAAAGGCATATTCTTCTCCGATCCCTGATACCTTCAGATCTCTATAGGTCACTGAAGTACAAATGCTAAATAACAGTGCAATGGTCCAGTAGGAGTGAATGTGCAGACCTAGTGAGAATAAAGGGTGGCAAAAGGTGTGTTTGTAAAAAGGAGGCTTTAGAGGGTACCTCCAGGGTTCTTTGGGATAATTGTTTATTCATTGATTTGTAACAGGATTTAAAAAGTTCAAATGAAAGTACCAAATTGTACCCCTGCCTGTCACTGTGGTGGTATACACATAGCCATCTGTTATCTTGGAAACTGAATGTGCTTTGTCTTTTATACTAATTTAAAGTACATACATATAAAGTACCTTGTGGGTACCAAAACAATCACAAGTACCAGATAATGCCACAGAAATCCATGGCTGGGAGCCAAATAAGCAAAATTGGTTGTTCTTTATGGGAGCGGTTTGGCATACACTATATTCACATTCACAGCGGCACTAGCCATCATGGGGTATCTGTGAGCCCATGTATCCAGAAGAGGGCAGGTAGCAATTTCTTGAGTGTTTTACATTGTTCTGTATCACATGTGCCACAGTTTAAAAAATTTTGTATTTGGGTGGAGTAAGATGTCTCTGAGAAACCATGAAAGCATGTTGGCCTTTACCCTCCCCGCCAAATAGATATACATATAGAGTCAAGGGGGATAAAGAGAGAAACTGAAGCCAATCTCAGCTCATTCTGGGCCAGAGGCAGGATACACCTTAGAAAAGTCACCAATCCATCACAGGTTCATCTCAGAAATAAGCCCTTTTACCTAATATGCATGTTTATGGATTGTGGGAGGAAATCTGAGCACCTGGAGGAAACTGTGGGTAAGATCCAAACCCAGAACCTTCTCATGATGAGCTGAAGGTGTTACCCACTATGCCACCATGGTGCCAAAAACATGTACACTGTAAATTATCTAAAAGTCTTGTTTAAAAGTGCTGATACCCTGACTCTCAACAAAATAATTAGGTGCCAGACATTTCTACATTTCTGTATTTGCCTCGACTCTGTTTTGATCATCAATAATGATATTTGGATTTGTACAATATGTATAGTATTTTACTCATTCACTCTTACTTCACTTTCCATTTTGCACCCATAATGCAATGGGGCACTTTCATGGTTTCTGTTGCAATGCATATTTTTACCTGAAGGGGGTTACAAGCCCCCAACAGAACTTATTCTCAAGAACAAATATCCACAGTCACATATACATCTCAATGCAGTCTGGAATATCCAGTTAGCTTAATGTGCATTTTTTTGGACCGCAAAAAGTAACTGGTGCACCCAGAAGAAACCCACGAGCAGAACATGCACTCTCCACACATAAACGTCTTTGTTGACCACAGGGCTTAAACCCTGGACTCTCATTCACTATCTGCACTTAATTATTTTTACATTAATATTTGTTCTTTATTCTTACTAATTAAAATTGTTGTTGTTGCCTTATAACCTGTAATCTTACTAATTTTTTCTGTATAATGGACACAAAATAGTCAAAATTATATAAAAAAATACATTCACCCCTTCTGTTATTACCAATTACCCTCAGAATTTGCATAATTAGCTAAGTAAGGTCCACCTATGTGCTCACATAATTGAAACCGAATATTAAAAAACATTACCATTAACATTTAACAGTGTTGGTAATTTACAAAAGAAAACCATCTAATTGCTAGTATGGTTTCTATAAGGAGATAGTTTTGACATTAATTGAAGGAGCACTTTGTAAAATTAGGTAAGTATGGCATGTAATTTGCTGTTTCTATTTTTTATTGCAATCATTGTCTGAATGCCTGTGATTAAAATAATTGTGATGTGCTTAAATAGTAATAATAATAAAAAAGTTTGGTAAAAGCATCACATGACCTTGTGTTTTATTGCTTTTTTAATGTACCCTTATTAATAATTAAAAACTGCTAATAAAACAAAAACTATTGTTAGCCATCTGGTTAATATTTAATAGTAATGCTTGCTTAGTAACTCCTACTACAGTATTAAATAATGCTTATTAATGTGCGCTGCATACTTGCAATATTTTCTTTTGTCAAGCACAGATCCTTCTGAGAGAACATCTTGTCTACCATGCATGAAGTGTGTTCCAGATGAATATATTATGCTCCATTTTCCTTTTTTTCTTTCTCCTCAAAGGGAAATGAATGTTGATAGCTCTGTGAAATTCCATCCATTTTCCCCTCAGTGAAAGTGTTTCTGCCCTTTTTTTCTTCTGCCTGCCTAATGAATTTGAGAACACTTTAACCAGATTGGGGATGAACGAGTGGGAATAAATGACACTACAGAGTTAAATCAACATCAGCAGTTGGAGTTCCATTTCTCTGCCCAAGAGTCTTCTGACTCTGATATTAACTGTGCTTTAAGTAACAGTTTAATAGTATCAAATCAACCTCACAGGGCAATAAATAATCACCAAATGAAAGCTATAGAGTAGGAATCACTTCCTGCATGTTGCTTAAAACGTTTAAAACAAGATCTGCTGCTAATAAATAACTGATTGCAAATAATTGTGAAACATATCACAGCAGTTCCCGAAGATAACTTGAAATATGCCTTAACTAGAATCACACACAGTCACTCACAAAGTCTACATTCAGAGCCACTGAATTTCTTATCAGAATAAATGGGATAGACTTCTTGTTAACTCCATGTGGCCAATTATAAAAAGCAATTTCAGACTGTGGGGAAAATTGTTCTGATCTCCCTGTGAATATGCAGCATTTTCTGGGACATGGGGCTTAATCGGCACCACTCATTTGAAAACTTGTTGTGACCTTTCACCCAATATCCCCAGACACCTGAAGCTCCAGATGGAGAGAAAGTGCTGGAAGGTTCCTCAGCTCCATGCTTCAAGCCTTTACCTTATTACAGCAACAGCTTGTGTTCCAGCACTCCTCCAACAGAGCCTGACCTCATTTGGCAGATTGGCTTTGCCTGTATAGATGATGGGTTCTAGTGAAATTCCACCCCTATAGAGATTTGAACAAAAATAAAGAGATGATGGATATGCTGTGCAGTAACTAGATTTCCTTTTTGGGGCAAGCTGAGAATTCTCTGACTAAAATGGGGGTTTCTTATTTTTCCTCTTTGTTTTTCAGTTTTATTTAGATTGAGAGTTGTGTGCACAGTGCTGAATTCAGAATGAGGTTAAATGTTTTATTATGCAAACATTTCTTTTGAATTAGTATAGAGAGTGGCTTTATACAGAATTATTCATACATGTATTATGGATTTGATTTATTTGATTTATTTATTTGTTTGTTACAATTTGTACACACACACACACACACACACACACACACACTCAGCGTTTGTTGTAGTCAGTACCTCTGGTGTCTTATTTGATATATAGCTAAGAAAAAAAAGGTGAACATTTCTATCTGTGCTGGCTTCTGCCACCATTCCATCAACCAAAATACAATCAAGTCCAGACTTCTGGATAGTCTACTAGATGATCACAGTACTCTGGTTCATCCATGCTCTGTCTGAAATGCAAAATGTATAATAGTGTATGACCAATACATGTCCATGCATGGAAAATGAAAGGATAAACAAGTATATCAAGAAACTAATGCATTGACCCATTGTATATTAAGATTATTCATTTGCCTTCCGGTCAATTTATTCATGTTTTTATTGGATGTGTATTTAAAAAAAACATGACTATGCATTTTAACCCTTTACTTCATTATTTTGTTCCTGTGTTTCAAAGTGTGAATATTCCCATTCTGATAATCACTAAGGGGGATATCAATTCCCATACTAATGCTGTTGCTTTACACACAGCCTGCCAAGACACTATATCAAGAATAATACACAAAGCATATTTGCTGTATAGACACAATGACACTGTCACATACTATCAATCAAAATTGGAAAGAAAAATATCAATTATAATATATGGTGCACTGCATGCACTTTTTTCTTTTAATAAATATAACTATAAATGGGAAAGGAGTGCAAATTTGGGAAACAAATAAATCTAGAGATGTACATGACTAAATAGCTACGACATTATCACTTCAGAGACCCAGTAGCACAATTTCTTATTCCTGCCTGTTAGCAAATCTTTTTATTGTCTACACGCAAATCAATTCTGATTTGATGCAACCTGTAAAACCTGAGCAAAAAACCTATAGTAAAGAATTTGGACATTTACATTTGGATAATGTCCATCCATGCATTAAGCAAAATAGTCGAGACATGAATACAAAAGCAAAGGAGAGGAGATTAACGAAGCTGAAATTGATTTCTTAAGCTTCCTTTCAGCAAAGAGCCAGTCAAACAGGATTTACTGTCCTCAGATGCCCATGTGTTAAGAATCTGTCCTGTTGAAGAGCAGCATGTCCACTTGGACTTGTCCAAACTATTACTTGCCACAATGTGGACAAGATATGTCTTGAGAAACTATTGCAGGTGTTTGTGTATTTGTCTATTTGTCATACTTTGGGTGCCATGTCCGTGTATATGTCTATTAAATATTGATTGTATGCAAAGCTCTCATGCATGAATTGTTTGTGACTTTGCTGTGTAGCATGTAACAAAAAGTGTGTATTTGTGTGAGGAGGAGAGGGAGGGGACACAACTTCAATCAGTCTCCTAACACTTGTGTCCTGTGGAGATAAATTAAGTGTTGGCCCCCATTTCATTTATAATGGCCTTGCTTCGCTGGATGTCACTATAAATTATGCATTTTAAAAATTTAATTGCTGGTTCTAATCATGTATGATATCCTTATAGTATAATTATTTAAAAATAATTTGGCCTTGCCTTTTGCCTTAGCTGAAGGTATAGAAACAGATATGATAAGTGAATACTGAAATTGAGAATGTCTCGTTTAGATGAAGTGTATGTGTGCTTGGGTAAGCATCTTCACAGTAACATCACACTGGGCAGTTGATTTTACCATCCCATCAGCTTATCAGCAAAATTCAGTGCTGCTTCACAAAAATGGCTCACCTTCTAAATTACACACAGAGCATACAGGTAATTGAGAGACTTAGTAAATGTGGCAAAAATCATAATTTGCTAAATTGAGTCTGATACATAAACATGAGATTGTCTCATACATATTTTATAAACATAGCTCAGGCCAATTAGCATAGACACAACTGTCTCATAAGAAGTTAATTTTGATGTGTCTACAGGACTGATACACAGCTAGTGGCACTGTTTGGCCAAAAAAGTACATTATTAATTTGAGTCACACAAATTCTCAATTTACTGAGGTGGCAGGGCGTGAGGGTGTGAGTGGGTTGGCACTGGCTGTGCCCCTCACTGTGCAAAGCAAGAACAGAGACTGTAACATTAGCTGTTGAAACTGCTGAAATTGTAACTGGGTATTAATTAAAAGCTGAACATTAATCCTGAAATATAATATACAAACACAGAGGAGAGATATCTCACTGGACTTGTGAGAGGTAAGTTTTTACCCAGATGTTACCTGCTTGTTAACTAGCTAACTTTCAACATGAGAAAAAGCATAGTACATATAAACACTTTCCAGCAAGTCAATAATTTTAGCTCAAGCAAGACTTTTAAGAAACTCCACAGACACAAATCTCTCCAGTATTTCCAAACAATCACATTAATTGCTATAAAGCATACTTTACAATAATACACTAAAATCACTTCAGAGGTCACACAGTATTTAAAAAAGACAAAGAATAAACAGAATTTAATGTTCATCAGTTCCAAACTCAGGGTTAACACAGAGATTAACCATTCACATTAACACCTATGGGCTATTTAGAGTGGCCAGTTGACCTAATCTGGAAGTCTTTTAAAGTTGGGAAGAAACCAAAGCACTCGGAGGAAACCTACACAGGCATAAGGCGAACATGCAAACTCCATAGAGAAAGGCCCCTTTCGGTTCAAACCCAGATCTTGCTGTGAGATGACAGTGGTAATCACTGCACCACACCTTGGAGATAAATATACAAAATGTTCCAAAGAAACACAGCTGACCAGATGAAAAGATTTTGTCACTTTAAACAAACTAGAACTACCACCGTGCGGTCATGTGCCTTCACACAGTATACAAAGCACACAGTGAAAGTACAATGGTGGGTCAAGAAGCAGTGCTGGGGTGGTATTAATGGTAGTAAGTTTGGAAGGTGTCTTAGTTTTTTAAGAGTTTATTGAATCAAAATGGCAGACAAAAACTGATGGTTTGCCACTGTTACTGACACTGAAATTATAACAACAAAACATGCTTTAAATATATTGTTTTATTTGGCTTTGCTAACTGTTCTTTTTCACAACAAGATGTTGAAAGCATGTAAAAGGACGCTGTTAAGGAGCACACTATTCTTATGTTCCTGTGTAATATAAATATTTAGGCACTGTCTAAAAGAGGACCACCGAAAATGTTTGCATTTATTTTCAGTAATGAATCAGCCTTTTCAATGGTATTCAGAAACCTATCTCACCTCAAGAAGAAAAAACAATGACTAAACAAGAAATTTAAAATTTTATAATTTTAAACAATTTAAATTTTGGACAAACTAAACCATTGAATGAGTTTCAGTAATATATACTAAACCCCTGAATGAGTTTCAAAGTATAAATCTCTTTTAAATAAAACGTGTACATTTTCATAAAGACTGTTCAAGTTACTCGTTAGCTCTAGAACAGAAGTTGCTCCGTTTAAAACCTGACATACACCCGTGCACGTGGCGCTCACCTGCCACTATCATGCTTGAGAAATGTAAAAATAAACTTTAAAAATATAGTTTTAGTTTGTTTGGCTTATGTTCTCATGTAGTATATACACTCCTATGCAAAAAAACTGAGCCAAAATTTAAATTACATATTTGTAGGTATAGCAGCAAAAGTATGTAACAGCCAAGAACACATCATTACCAGTTAACGGTGATGGTTTGTCTGAACACCAGCTTATTTATATCAAATAATTAGCTTTATAACTAATAAACGCCCCAACCCACACCGCTAAGGCCACTAAAGCTTGGCTGGACAAAAACGGCATCAAGCTCCTGTTCTAGCTGGGATAGAGTCCAGATTTGAACCCAATAGAGAACATCTGGGCATCCAATACAAATTAGTTGGACGAACGTTTAGTAACACCACTGAACTTTGGGAAGCTGTCAAGTACGAGTGGACGAATTTGGACATTTCCAGAAGCAAAAAATCTTTCAGCGAGTCGAACCAAGAGATTTGAATGTTTGTGAAAATCTAAAGGGAAAGCAATTCCACACTGACTATTTAATGGAATTCCCATACTCATTCTATATATTTATATGTTATAGTTAATAAATACAAATATTTTGGAAAATACAGACATGGCTAATTTTTTTGCCTGTAGTGTACTAAAACACTGATTCAACTCAGGCTTGGTGGATGTCACTGAACAGTCACTATTTAAGGCAAGAAAAATTGTCAACTGGCTAAAGATTGAATAGACTTTAAATTCTGCCCCATTTGTAGAAATGTCATTCCCTTATCATACCCTTAATATATCTCTTAATAAAATTTAATAAAGAAATGTTAATATTTGTGCTGGAAAATGTCACTATGTCCTTGAAATTCTGTCGCCTAGGTTATTATTATTAAACTTGCAAAATAAACACATCCACTAAGTAGCATCACACTCTTTTTTATTAAACCAGCTGAAATTATAAGTATACAGTAAAATGTCGTTGTATATGTGGTTAAATATTTTAATTAAATATTTAGGACCTGCACAGATCTCATAAGAAAAACTTAGGAGATAGCATTACTTGATTTAATGTACCTTTAACTGATCTTTGTTTGTTAGAAATTGAAAAATAAAATTTACAAACAGACTGTGATGAGAGCGCTTGTATGCCACTCTAACCAAATATCCATATCTTTTAGCAATGAAAATCATGGTGAGTATATATGGAACATACATTCATGAACATCTAGTGAATACCCTGTACTACAATAAAAGGAATATTTTATGTAAATAAAGCAAATTCAGAAAATGAAAAAGGGCATTGTACTGCTAAATTTCACAAAATTATTACATCCTTTATAACTACCTAAAATGTAGCAGTACCTTAGCTGACCTCGGAATGATACCCTCTCTTCCTTCCTCTCTTCCCCCTTCCTCCGGAAGCTCCCTCAAGCCTTCTACTGTAATTAGGTTCTTTGAGTGTGTCTGCAAGGCAGGGGTGTGCTATGACTCTAACACACACAGGTCTGTATACTTGCATTGTTAATTTTATTAGCCCTCTGGCAAATTCTACAGTATTTAACATTCTCAATTTAGCAGCAAACTCCCATTGCCCTTTTCTATTCTTCCCACTTACCTCATCCAAACCGAGTCACACTACTTCACAAAGTGGCTTTGAACACAAAATGAATAGATAGCTAATTGATCTTAAATTCCTATAGTGTCAGCTACTGTTAGATATACTGGAGGTAAGTAGAATAAACTCAGTAATTTAAAGTCAGAGCTCAGCACAGATTGAAAAATAAGTTTAAAAGCCGTGTTCCCAAGATCATGAATCAAGCAGATACTCAGGAAAAATTGACTCCACAGTTAGATGGGCTATTGAAACAAGCCAAGGAGTTCATTTGAAACAATGAACCACTGCAATCATCGGCTTCAAAGTCACTCCCTGTAAATATGCTTGAGCTCCAAATATTTTAAATATTTATTGTCCTAATCAGATTTGTATTTAATGCTCTAAAAAGTAATAAAAATTACTGACAATAGACTAAATTTACAATTGAATCAACATTCTCAAGTACAGTTCTGAGACTACTATGAAAGTAGTTTTGTATGCATAGTTTGCCGTTTGTTGTCCCTTAAGATCTACAACAGCTCAGTGCAATTACTGTTAGTTATTTACCGAGCAGTTATGTCTCCCGTTCAATTCTGCCCTCAGTCTTTAAAAAAATGAAAAGTAAATCTAAAATTGTTCTTTAAATAGAATCTATTTATTTTAAAGCAGAAATAAGAAAATGCAATTTGCTTAATTTATATATATATTTTTATAATAATAAGGTTCTGATTATTTTGAGCCATGAGTTATTTTTGTACCAAGGGATCAGTGGTGTGTGTGTGTGTGTGTATATG
>JAQMYF010000010.1:7572355-7604610 GCA_030014195.1 Neosilurus mollespiculum | reverse complement strand
ATCTCTGCCGGGGTTGCAGGGGCAGCAGCCTAAGCAGTGAGGTCCAGACTTCCCTCTACCCAGCCACTTCCTCCAGCTTCTGGGGGGACACTGAGGCATTTCCAGACCAGCCGAGAGACGTAGTCCCTCCAGTGTGTTCTAGGTCGACCCCAGGGCCTCTTCACGGTTGGACATGCCCGAAACACCACACCAGGGAGGCGTTCGGGAGGCATTCTAAGCAGCGGTTCTTCTTCGAACTCTACCCAGATGACAGAATTTCTCACTCTATCTCTAAGGGGGAGCCCTGCCAACCTGCAAAGGAAGCTTATTTCAGCCGCTTGTATTCACGATCTTGTTCTTTCACTCACTACCCAAAGCTCGTGACCATAGGTGAGGGTAGGAATGTAAATTGACTACTGGCTCAGCTCCCTCTTCACCATGATGGACCGGTACAAGTTCCGCTTTACAGCAGAGGCTGCACTGATCCTCCATCCTTCCCTCACTACTGAGCAAGAGCCGAGATACTTGAACTCCTTCACTTGAGGAAGGACCTCATTCCAGACCCGGAGGGTGCATTTTACCCTTTTCTGGCTGAGAACCATGGCTTCAGACTTAGAGGTGCCGATTCTCACCCTGGCGGCTTTACACTCAGCTACAAATCTCTCCAATGAGAGCTGGAGGTCCTGGCTTGACGAAGTCACAAGCACAATGTCATCCTCAAAAAGCAGAGACAGGATCCTATGGCCACCAAACCAGAACCCATCAATGCCTTGGCTGTGCCTAGAAATTATATCCATACATATTACGAACAGATCTGGTGACAAAGTACAGCCATGGTGGAGTCCAACCCCCACTGGAAACAAATTCAACATGTTGTTACCAATGCAGACCAAGCTCTGGCTCCGGCAATATACAGGCCGAATGGCCTGTAGCAACAGGTCCAGAATACCATTTTCCCAGAGGACACCCCACAAGATAGCCCGAAGGACACGTTTGAAAGCCTTCTCCAAGTCCACAAAGCACATGTGGACAGGTTAGGCAAACTTCCATGCCCCCTCCAGGATCCTGTAGAGTATGTAGTGATGGTCAAGAGTGCTGCAGCCAGAATGAAAACCACATTGTTCCTCCTGAATCCAAGGTTCAACCATCTTCCTCTCCAGTACTCCTGAATATACTTTCCCGGGTAGGTTGAGGAGTGTGATTCCACGATAGTTGGACCACACTCTCCGGTCACCTTTTTTAAGAAAGGGAACTATTTCCCAATCCAGAGGTATGGCCCCCGATGACCATGCAATGTTACAGAGACATGTCAACCAAGACAGTCCTAATACATCCAGAGCCTTGAGATATTCAGGGCGGATCTCGTCCACACCCCGGAGCCCAGCGACCGAGGAGCTTTTTAACTACCTCAGCGACCTCTGCATCAGTAATGGCCAGACCCCCTTCTGATCCTCCAGGCTCTTCCACAGAGGGTGTGTTGGTGGGATTGAGGTCCTCAAAGTATTCCTTCCACCTCCCGACAACATCCCCAGTCGAGGTGAGCAGCTCCCCACTTTCACTGTAAACAGTGTATGTGGAGTACTGCTTTCCCCTCCTGAGGTGTCGGATGGTGGTCCAGAACCTTTTCCACCATCCAACACCTCAAGACTTGCCCCAAGACTGACACCAAACTTCACCCACAGTCTGCACTACTGTATTATACCACAGTTATTGTACCATATTGGCATTGATTTGTGTTCAAAAGCTGTCCTCACCAATTGCTACTTGATTACATTCTGTAATCTTGAACATGACGCAGCCAGGAAATGTCAGCTTTCACGTTTAAGACATTATTTCATTTTGTGTAATTATAGGTTCTTGTACATAAGTCTCAGTTTAGTGTGTCGTGGTGTCTTGTTTTATGTTAAATTTGTGCCTAATAAAGTTTTTTATTTCATGACTTTGTTGCTTGTTATTTTTGTGTCTAGGACCTTGTTTCAGTTGTTTCATGCTCTAGGGTTTGATTCGATGTTAATGTGCTTAATAAATAAGCCGCAATTGCTTCCACCTCCCATGAGCCTTCCTTGATACCAACTCACAGACAGACACGTAAACAGACAGACAAAACTACTAAAGAAAAACTATGATCTCCTTGGCCGTGGTAATCATCTTTATTGTATTTGGTGCCTGTTTTAGAGTAAATCCCTTTGTGAAGATTTTAGTTTAGATTTAAAATTCTGTCTGTGAGTCTTCCTGGCAATCCAGCCAGCTCACCTAGACAACTAGATAGGGCAGAATACAGTAGAGTTGCACAGCAGTATGTGTACCATAAATATTATCCTGCAGCATACGGGCGTGGATGAATATCCTGGTATGGTCATGAGTGAAGGGTACGTCTTATGAGGGGGCTTCTATAAATTCATGCATTGGCATTGACCCTGTTCTTAGCAGAACAGTTAGTCCTACATGTTACTTGGGTTTTAATACCTTTCCCTTGTGTAATCTGTATAATTGTGCTCTTCCCTGTCGTATTTTACCAGTATTCCTAGTTCTAAGACTGCTTCTACATCTGGGTTTAAACGTAGCCTTGGGTTTTACTAGTCTTTTAATTTTCTTGCAATAAACCCTACTGTGTTTGGAGCTTATCTATTTGTATGTTTGGTTTACTTGTTCTAATAATCCCTCCAAAAATGTACAGTATATACATTTTGCTTAATGTTTTACCTTATAACAATGTGTACATGTGTGCATATGAATAAATGTGGTACGGAGTGAAGTGTGTCCAGAATAGCAACTGACATATAGATAAAAGAAGATGAAGAGGATGAAATTGCCTCATGCAGCAATGAAGCCAAGAAAAAGACGGTGAGGAATGGACTGCCTAGAGAGTTTGCAAGTGAATCAGAGACTAGCAGAGAAGAGTATGATGGGAGAGAGAAAGAAAATGGAAGCATATAAAATGTGTAATATTCAGTAAGTAGGTGCACTAACATCAGTGTGATGATGACTCCTTCAGTATAATTGCCTTCATGGGTTAGATAGGTCATGACTAACAGGCTTGCTAAACCTCTGTATGGAGGCGCTGGGTATTACACTGTCTGTGTGGACATGCTGATGATAAAGAAACTCCATTTTTACTTATGAACTCTGTACTATACCACTTTCCTCCAGTCCTTCTCACTTTTACCAATTCTCAATTGTTTTACTTATATAGGCACTCTCCTGCATGCGGGTCACCCAGTCATTGCTCCAAGCACTTTATTGCCAATGCTTTCTACCATATCAAACTGCCATTTATGAGACTATTTTCAGCCCTCATGAAATAGTTATCCTTTAAAGGCTGACCAAAGCAAACATAATTTTTTTTTTTTTTTTTTTTTTTTTTTGGTGGTGTTGTTTTTGTTTTTTTATATTACGCTCAACGGGGTGCAGGTCATACGTTCACCACTGCATTTTGATTCAGGTTGATATGACAGTAGTACTACCTCCAGTAAGGCACATAATAGCCTGTGATTTAGGGTTTGTCTATATGAATTGCATCCAGGCACAACAGATAATAACCAATATGTCATGGGACAATTTCTGCTTAGAGTGCGCCTCCAAATGGACCGTCATAGGTGCGAACTTAAGAGCAGGAAAAACATATATGAATACACATTAAAGTCACAGCCTTACCTGTTGTGACTGTATACACTTTCAGTCCCTAAGGCTTGATATACTTTATATATACAGGAAGAAAGATGCAAAATTATTTATTGCCTTTGAGTTTACTCCTGTGGTGGCACTGAAACAATATTTCGAAGTGAAAGAAGAGCAGTGTGAGGACAGAGTTGCATGTGTACATGTGCAATTTCTTTGTTTTTGAGGGCAGAGGCTGACAGCTGTTTTTGACTGATGTTATTTTGTAAACATGGCGGCACAGCAAGGATTCAGTGCACCTATAAACGTCAGTCAGGCACTCCAGCATAATTTCATTTTGTTTGGAATAAATAAAAGGCTCATCCCTCAAAGTGATTGTGTGCCCTCCCAATATTTCAGCTTGACTCCCACTTTGATGAAGCAGTAGGTGCTTAATGATGCTTCTGATTTATACGGTATGGAGATCGGGGGGAGGATAAGTGCAGCTGAGTTGCTGAAGAGAAGTGGCCTCATCTCTCTCTCTCCCTCATCTCTCTCTCTCTCTCTCTCTATCTCCATCTCAGATATACAGATGGGAAAACACTACACTGCTGATTCCCCTTAATGAATAAGTCATATCATCCCTTCTATACATGTATATACATAAACTTCATTATCATATTTTCAATTAATGGGGACCAAGAAAGCTATGAACATCTTATGTTCATCTTCAAAACTGGTCCTACTCACGACTTGTCTGATTATTTTATTTTCGAGAAGACGGGAAACCTGAAGTCCAAATCAAAACTAAATTCAATCATTGTTATAAGGTTCTCCATCCAAAGAGACTGGACAGGAAATGTTTACTGCAACTGATCAAATTGAGCATGTAAACAATACCAAAGCTCCTGAGTGGATTTCCCGTGTCCGTTCGTCCATGCCAACAATACTGCTGAATTGAGGCTGATTCATGTGCAAAAACACACTAAGCTTTTAAGATGACTCAAGAACTGAGCTGAATGCACACATTCTCACTTATACAGTGTAGATATGTCATATTTTTCTACATTAACTATTAAACACTTAAATATTGAAGGTTTTTATCTTGGGTCTTTATCTCACACAGTGTAGAGGTGTATGCTGGGAGTATGGACATTTGATAACTTTCTTTTGGTTCAGACTTAATCCAGGCAACATGGAGAATATTTATTTATTTATTTATTTGCTCCTTAAATGAGCTACTCTTATAACACCAGCCTCGGACACCTATTAATAGATATATTTATCGGGAGCTCTGCCTTTAGACAGAGTCAAAATCTTTATATTATTTGTAAAATTATCAGAAGGTGGAAAAACAATTACTGCAAAATCATCAAGTCTTAGTAGTGAGGGATGTTTCAGACATCTGACCTCCAGCTTTGCTAGATCCTGCACTACTAAACATTGTGGGAATAACTACTAACATCAAGTCCTAGCATAGGTTGAAAGGACTTATCACAATATTTATGATTTGAAATTGAAATTAAAACTTTTCTAAATAAGCCAGGAAAACTGCCATGTGTCAGCCCAGTTATTCCATGGAGTGCTGTGTACCTGTCTCTGAGAATGGGAATCATTCCAAAGGCAGACTGAAAAAATAAATAAATAAATAAAAAGCCACAAAATTCCAAAATAAACAGACTAATCCACACACTTTGCCTGTGTGTTGTGTGTGCAATTGATTAAATCCTTAATGCTTTTCCTTTGTGCAGTTACTGATACTTGATGCACTGGATTACTGGAAGCACAGTAGGATGTAATTTGTTTTTAATAAAAACATTGCTGGGATTGAATGGATAAAGTTTATTGTGCTATGAAAAACCAGGGACCACTGGTTTTCTTTCTACACTAAACTAAAATGAAGCTGGATGTAGTTTAGCATCTTAAGTAGGTATTTATTTACCCATAATAGTCTATGAATTAATATAATAAAGGTGATTATACCAAGTCTTGTAATTATGATTCTGATGCAAAATAAACTTGAATAGACTTCACTGTACTTATTATTAGTGTTAAACCAATTTAAGCTAAATTATTTAGGCTTAACATTGGAAAAGGTATTATTCATTAGTTGTATAAAGAGGATTTTTATGGGTTGCCACAGCAGATCGCATATAAAATGACACAGTCATCATTAATTGAACATGGCAGGCCTGCAGAAGACCATCTGCTCCTCGAGAAACTGTTACTAAAGGCACAATTATCTCTTTGTTGGTACTTCATTAAAAATAAAAATTTCAAAATAATTTGTTGCAAACATTGTGCAAGAGATAAGGAAGAAAGGGGAAAAGGTTTAAATGACCTCAGACAATTTTCTTTCATATTATGCTTGCAGACTGTATAATAATTGTACTTAATTTTTCATTCCCAGTAACTTTTTAAAAGAAGGGTTTAATTTTTTCACAATATTTTACATAAATAATGACAATGTGACATAATGTTAAAATTAGGTTTACAATGGAGCCACTATGTCTACTATCACCAGGATTTGAGAGAATCATGATGAGCGTGGGGGGTAGTGGGATCGAATCGGGATGATCTAGAGGGAACTTGTGGAGTCATGATGACTGTGACAAAATTACTGACCGTCAAAAATTTTGCCACGATTATTACTATTAGTATCCTTATACTTATTAGTCGCCGTGAGCTTGCTCATTAGGGATGTGTAGGGGGTTGATTTGATGCCAATAGTGATAAAACGTGGGAATTGTAGTAGAGTGTAGTGGACAGAGTGTAACTGACCTTGATGCGCTGTCGTAGGGGATCTAGATGAACTATGCAACATGATTCCTTCAAATTCCATCTCTTGGATGCACCCTGCCTCCTTTTTATACTCTAATCCTGCTCCAAGTGTGGTCATAAACCGCGCAGCTCCATGCTTTTTGAATCGTGGCGTTTGTGGGTATCGTGGCTCAGTGTAAACCCAGGGTAAGCAACAGGTTTTGTCATCACGCAGTTCAACACATGTACTTAAAAGCAATATTTCAAAGTTCTGCAGTGCTGACAAACAATGCACACTGTTATGATGGTACCAGGAAAATAACAGACCCAAATGCAGGACAGACAAGGCTAGGTTGCGTGAAAAGGGTTCTTTATTTCGTGAACCAGACAGGTAAACTTGGAATAAGTCATATAATACACGACCAGCTAGATCGCAGGCGAAGTGCAAGGAAACGCTTGATCCCTGTGACGATACAGAACGATCTGTCGACAGGAACAAAGAATAGCGGGCCTTTTATCCTCTGGAGGGAATGAGGAACCGGTGGGATCCTCTGGGTGGAGTCTGTAATCAGAACACACACACACGGGAAAGGAGATAACAGATCCAGCATACCGAACATGACCCTAAATCCAAGCGAGGGCATGGAGGGGGGCACCAGACGACTCTCTCGGACCGGCTTGAGCTTGCTGACATGGAAGGTCGGGTGCACACGGAGGGACCTGGGGAGTTTCAGGTGCACAGAGACAGGGTTAATACCTTTGGTCACCGGGAACGGACCAACAAACCTGGGAGCCAGTTTTCTGGTGTGAACGTGTAGCGGCTGATCCTTGGTGGATAGCCAAGCCATCTGACCGGGTTTGTAGGTCGGTGCCGGTCAGCAATGATGATCCGCCGCTGCCTTCATGTGGGCTTGGCCCCTAAGGAGCATCCGTCTGGCCGTGGCCCAGATCTTACGGCATCTCCTGACCAAGGCATGGGCCGACAGAACCGTCACCTCTTCCTCGTTGGCCGGGAAGAGTGGTGGTTGGTACCCGTGGGCGACCTGGAAGGGGGAGAGACCGGTGACCGCAGTGGGGAGCGCGTTGTGGGCGTATTCCACCCAAGTGAGGTGCTCGTTCCAAGTAGCCTGGTTCTGCACTACCAGGCATCTCAAACAGGTCTCCAGTTCTTGGTTAAGCTGCTCCATCTGGCCGTTGGACTCTGGATGGTACCTGGAAGATAGGCTGATGGTGGCCCTCAGACAACGACAAAACTCCCTCCAGAAACTGGATATAAATTGTGGACCCCGGTCGGAGACGACATCTGTGGGGAAACCATGTATCCGGAAGACCTGGGTGATCAGGGTGCGGGCAGTCTCCTTGGCTGAGGGCAGCTTGGGCAAGGGGATGAAGTGGGCCATCTTCGAAAAGCGGTCGACCACCGTCAGCACCACCGTGTTGCCCTTCGAGGGGGGCAGGCCCGTGACAAAGTCCAGGGAAATATGCGACCACAGTCAGTGCGGCACGGGTAAGGGCTGGAGGAGCCCCATCCGGATCTGTCTCAATGTCTTGCTTCTGGTACAGACTGAGCAAGCTGCGACGTACTCAGCCACGTCCCTAGAGAGGGAAGGCCACCAAAACCTTTGCCTGACCACAAACATGGTGCGCTTCGCCCCCGGATAACAGGATAGCAAGGATGTGTGAGCCCAATGTATCACCTGAGAGCGCAACGCTTCCGGTACAAACAACCGGTTGCAAGGGCAACCCTCAGGAGTGGGTACCCCCTGGCTAGCTTGCTGCACCTCCTCCTCTATCTGCCAGGAAACTGCTCCTACCACACGGTCGGGCGGTAGGATGGATTCCGGTTCCTTGACAGTCAGTTCAGATTCATACAGGGTGGACAGGACGTCAGGCTTGGTGTTTTGAGAGCCCGGCCGATAGGAGAGGGTGAACCGAAACCGACAGAAGAAGAGGGCCCACCTGGCTTGCCACGAGTTTAGTCTCTTGGCCGACCGGAGGTACTCCAGGTTCTTGTGGTCTGTCCACACCAGGAAAGGCTGCTCCGCCCCCTCCAGCCAATGTCTCCACTCCTCCAAAGCGACCTTGATGGCCAGTAGCTCCCGGTTCCCCACGTCATAGTTCCTCTCTGCCGGGGACAATTTGCAGGACAGGAAGGCACAGGGGTGAATCTGGTTGTCTTTGGAGGACCACTGTGACAGAACCGCCCCCACACCTACATTGGAGGTATGCACTTCCACAATGAACTGATGCTTGGGGTCGGGTATCTTCAGGACCGGTGCTGTGGTGAATAGCTTCTTTAGTTTCTGGAAGGTCCCCTCAGCCTCTGGACTCCACTGGAAAGTGACCTTGGGAGAGGTTAGTGCATGTAATGGCGCCGCCATGGAACTGAAATTCCGAACGAACCTCCGGTTAAAGTTGGCAAACCCCAGGAATTGCTGTACCTTCCTACGTGATGTGAGGGGTGGCCAGTTTGAAACAGCACTAACCTTCTCGGGGTCCATCCGGACGTGATTCGGGGATGCGATGAACCCCAGAAACGAGACCGAGGTGGTGTGGAACTCGCATTTCTCCGCTTTCACGAACAGCTGGTTCTCCCACAAGCGACTCAGGACCTGGCGGACGTGGCGCTGGTGGGTGGCCATATCAGGGGAAAACACGAGTATGTCATCCAGGTAAACAAAAACAAAGTCATTCAAGTACTCACGTAGCACCTCATTGATGAAGCCCTGGAAGACGGGGGTGGGGGGCGTTGGTCAGCCCGAAGGGCATGACAAGGTACTCGTAGTGGCCCATGGGTGTGTTGAACCCGGTCTTCCACTCATCCCCCTCACGTATCCTGACCAGGTGGTATGCGTTCCGCAGGTCCAACTTGGTGAATACTCGGGCCTGTTGGAGTAGCTCGAAGGCGGAGGAAATGAGGGGAAGCGGGTCCCAGTTCTTCACCGTGATGTCATTCAGGGCGCGATAATCTATGCATGGCCGAAGCGAGCCATCCTTCTTTTCCACGAAAAAGAAACCCGCTCCTGCCAGCGAAGAGGACGGGCAAGAGATACCGGCCCACAGGGGCATTCCATCTGCTGTTGGCGGCCAGCGTGCGAAACTCGATGGTGTAGTTGATGACCTTGTCATAGCCCGAGCAGAGCCCTGGATGCTTCGCGAGCCGGGGAGGAGTGATCAAACAGGCAGGTGAGTGTATGTTTAAACTGCTGACTGCTTTGGCAAACCACTGCACCTCAAGCCCATTCTGCCGTAGCCCACGCCATCGCTCTTCCCGTAAGATGGGAAATCATGAATGCCACTTGGGTTTGTTCTGAGGCGAAGGCGGCTGGATCATTCTGGAAGTGGAGCTCACACTGAACTAGAAAGGAGCGGCACTTCCCGGACTCTCCAGAACACTTATCGGGCGGGGCTAGGTGAACAGGACGAGGCGGAGGGGGTTACTGGAGGCAGGGTAGCGGCTGGCGGTGGGGCGCCAGCGTGGTAGGCGGAGGTGATGCCAGTCACTACAGGTTCGCGGTGATCTGGAGTAGCTGCGCGCTCAGCTGATCCACCTGCGCCCACACGTCCTGCTGGAACAGATCCAGGCGATCCACGAGCTCCTGCACTCCCGTGGCTATGGAGGTTAGCTGGGTCTCATGGGCTTTGATTCTTTGCTCCTGGTCGGTCAGTACCTGATTGATGGAATCTCTGTTTGCTGGGTCCATGTCTGGCCAAATCGTAATGTTACAATGGTACCAGGAAAATAACAGACCCAAATGCAGGACAGACAAGGCAAGGTTGCGTGAAAAGGGTTCTTTATTTCGTGAACCAGACAGGTAAACTTGGAATAAGTCGTATAATACACGACCGGCTAGATCGCTGGGGAAGTGCGAGGAAACGCTTGATCCCTGTGAAGACACAGAACGATCTGGCGACGGGAACAAACAATAGCGGGCCTTTTATCCTCTGGAGGGAATGAGGAACCGGTGGGATCCTCAGGGCGGAGCCTGTAATCAGAACACACACATACACACGGGAGAGGAGATAACAGATCCAGCAGACCGAACATGACCCTAAATCCTAGGACGGGACATCACAGCACACAGTCAATATTCAATAGACCACAGAGGGCCTGTCCTTTATCCTCCTGATTGGTTTCCATTTTCATTCCCAGTTTGTCTTCAGTGTTGTTTTTCATCTTTGTCTTTGGAAACAACTAGGTGGTCAAAAGGTAGCAAGATAATCTCTGTCTGCCTAATACGTATCATTGTCCAGCCTTACTCTAACAATCAATACACCCTATTTCAAAAATTTCAGATAACACTTAAAACCAGGGCTGAAACACCATCTTCAACCTTTCGTTCAACCCCTTCTCTTACCTTTTCCTAGTTTTTCTTCTTCTTTATTTTTAATCTCCCTTCTAAGTTAAGTTTCATCTAAGTTAACCTGGAACAAGTCTGAGGAGGTGAATGGGAAATTAACCACATCCAGAAGCAGATTCCTTTGTCTTATACCATATCCTCTTACAATCCTTTCAAGTGAATGAATTTTGTAATGACATCCCTGCTTTACTTGGAAATGTAAATTTCCTCCCAGAAGTCAGTTACTTTACAAAAACTTCCATGCAGATTATGTGGCTGCATATTCAATGAAAGATAACAATTTGGTGTTTCTTGTTTCACAGTCTTTGCCAAAACAGACATTGCTAATGATAAACATTATGAATGTTACTATTTTACTTGTTTATTTATACATTTTCTGAATGTTATTATTGTTGCTCTTGGCAGTTTTGTGTTATACATTCTGTTCTTTGTGGTAAACTAGTTGTTTAAAGGTTAATGTAATTAAAAAAAACAAATAAATAACATTTTTGACTAAAAGTAATTAATTTTGATTTCAGAAAATGTTGTTACTTTTTATTCAAGAAGTACCAGGTCCTGGATTGGTTAAAAAGGGCTTAAGTTCAAGACATCACTTGAAAATCTAAGAGATCTTATAGATGCTAAAAACCTGCCTAAAGAATTTTTAAACATCAAGGAGTATGTAGTGCATAAAAACAGCAAAAAAGTTAATGGCTGATTTTATGGATTAGTCGCAATTTTCAGCATTGATTTTCTCCAAACAGACATTTTGTAAATTAGGTACTTTTACGACTTGCGTCTTTAAGTACTTTGTGTTCCTTTGTAAGAAAGAAATATTTTATCAAATAACACTTTGGTGAATTACAAATTGTCAGTGAAAAGTGTGGCCAGTACATCTACTTGGCTAGCTTACTAACCAATCAATGCCAGCTACTCAAACTTTGAAAGAAAGTGTAATGAGTCACATACATAATCGTAACCTGATTCTCATTTCTACAATGCATAAATTCCAAATGTGTGGTGTATCAACCCTAAACATTGTCCAGCTTAACCTAATTCAGTGCAATTGTTATGTGCAGTTTGAGAATACAGGATGCAGGTACATAAACTCAGCTTGGAATCCATTAGTGTCAATATGAAAATCATTATTAAAAGCTTGTAGCAAGGGTCAGAGTACAAGCCAAAAAAAAAAAAAAGATAATCCATAATCAGAACCTGGGGAAACAGTTGGGGGTATGAACGAGAAAGTGCAAACAGAAACAATGAACAGTCAACATAGGAAACAATAATTATTTTTGAGAATCTGTACTTAAAGCAGCCTTCACTTTATACTGTACAGGGTAATCAGCCGCAATCTTACTTTGGATGAACAAGACGTTCCCACAGCACATACAGAGCTTTCTTGCTTGTCACAGGTTGCTCACTGGCGTACGTAGAAATTTTTTATGCATGCACAAACATTTCCTACAATTGGCACAAACAATGTACCGAAACTTTTTAAAACAAACTACAGCATATGGCAGCGAATGCAAAAAATTGTCCATGTGCCAGCATACACTGGGCCAATTCATCTTAGTGTGAAGGCCGCATAACATGTTGCTTCAGTTGGTCAGGCTCTGTAACATTATGTGACAATAAAGTGTAAGCTAATAACCTGTGTGTACACAATGACCAGGTTATCACATCAGTGGGCTTTTCTTTTCCTGATGGCTTGGGTATAAAATTAGGGCCCAAATAGTGAAAGAGTGGTTCAGGAAGCATGAGGAACTATTTTCACACATGAACTGGCACCAGAGAGTCCTGATGTTAACCCTACTAAAAGTCTGTGGGATGTGCTGGAGAAGACTTTATGGAGTGGTTTGATGTTCCCATCATGCAATTCAAAATGTTGGTGAAAAATGAATCCAAGCCTGGTTAAAAATAAATGTTGTGATGATGCATAAATTTTTCAAAATAATGTCATTGTATTACATGCTGTAACCAAGACTAAAGATAAATGTTTTCAGGAATGCATACTGGTATGCTATTTGGACACTGAGCAGCGCTGATAAAAAGTGACCTGCTGTTTAGGTAATACAGCTGCTTCACTTGTGTGTATGGACAAAGCTAATAGATACATGATTATTATTTGAAATGGCTACTAAACTACATAAAGCTCACACCTCAGTGTGGCTCTCAGGAGCACATTCATCACGGGTGCTTCAACACAGTAGAAGTGCTCAGAGTTATCAGTGAAACATTTTCCCATATGTCTCCACTGCCTCTTTATCTACAACAGCAGCCTGCAGGCAACCTACAACCTTAACCCACTGTACATCTGACCTACAACACAGACTCACTCCATTCTTAAATGTGTGTATGTGTGTGATAGAGAGAAACTAAAAAGTGAGGGAATGTTATGCAGTATCACATGCTGCTGTACAGAAAGAGAATAAAAGCAAGCAGATGAATATCAAATGGCCATTTTTATCCTGCAAGTGGCAAACGAGAGCACTCAACAAGAGCAACGACATTGAGCCATTCAGCTTATTTTACTTTTAAGCAGTGCAGGAAAACCCTAACTCCTAAAAGGATGTGCAAGCTAATTGTCCTCATTAGCATGATATATGACCCATAAATTCTCATTCACTGAAGAATCCGCTTTGAAAAACGAGAAGTGTCCTTTTTTTAATTTTTAATTACACGGCCCCCACAATGATTCATATATTGATAGAGAGTGTGTGTGTGTGTGTGTGTGTGCTATAATTCTGTGCTCTATACTACAAATGGAAGTTGTATAACCATATGTTGTAATCATATTAAAAAACAAATTATAATATTATAAAAACTTCTTTCTTGAAGTAAATTTGGGAAAAGGCCTTATGTGTTTTAGGTGATGTATAGTCTACGTTTATTAAAACTTGCATGCCAAAGAGTAATGACAATGTAGTAATAAAATCCCATGGAGCCATTTGCTGTTTATGGACCAGAAGGACCAAACACTGTGTTTCCAACTGCTTAAGGGGCTTTTCAGACTCCATTATGATCCATTTGGGCCCCAGCAAGTCTCACATAGGCTGGTTAACAGAATATATTAATCTCCTTGTTTATATTGAGATATCTTTTCACTCACAGCAGTGTGCAGCAATTGCTAAACAAACACATGTAGCACGTAGACTCATCTCAATTTTCCTATGATTGTGCACTGACTCACATTAATGCACTTCTGTTCTGTGGCAATCAAATATGACCTAAAATTTAAGTAACAAGCAGTCTTAACAAATAGTTTCACAAAACAAATTTAAAATCATTAAAAAATAAAAAACAGGGGGAAAAATGTTATAGGGTTATACAACCACAGTGTCAGAATCTACAAAAATGCTACAGGAAAGTTATAGTTAGTCGTATAAGCATGTTCTTTCTTTGATTTAATTCTAATAAGAAATATTAGAATAATAAAAATGAAATGTACAAGGATGCAAGCATTAAACTTCTATTCATTTAGGCAAAGAACAAAGTGTTTCACAGCAAGGCAAACTTAGAGACCAGGGCTAACCTTAGCTCAGTAAGCTAGGCTGCTGCAGGTGGTGCAGGATTTGCTGAGTTCAGATTTCTAACTACCATCTGAGTAGATAAATAAGTTTTAAGAAAAACATACAGAACCACTTGTTGTTCATGTTTACTGAAGGTATTGTCTATTTTAATCTATTTTATGTAGTTTAAATCAGTAGTTTTTGTTGTTGCTGTTTCTGCAATAAAATGAACTCTAGTCTGTTAAGATACCTGCTGTCCGTATTAAATATTCCCTAACTAGGTCCTTTCACCTTTTTAACAAAAAATTTAAAATAAGTTGTTGACGGATGTACTGTAATGCCAGTTATTTGTTGAACAAAATGGTGGATAGCAACAAAGCAGATAGTGGGCTTATAATACTGCCCTTCTGATTGGTCAGTTTACCTGTCCTACAAACTTGAGGCTAACAAATAAATAAATAAGCTGCCTAGCTTAACAGTATTATATTGAATAGTGGAAGGAAATAGGAGAACCTTAAGGATATGGGACATTCTACAACAAGGCAACACTTTTGCGTGGAGGCAAAAATTTAAATAAAGTTTTGCAAAGTTTTGTAGTTTTGTGGAATGCTCAGCATGTTTATATCCTTTATTTAACTGACATGGCAAGATTAGCAATCTACCAAATATATTTTCTTACTTTTAATTTATAAATTTACCAAGCATGGCAGGGCCACCTGTCATCTACGTCACAAATCAGATTGCGCCATTTAGACATATGTAACATATATTGTGTTTAAAAATAATTTTAATTGTTTTTTTTTTTTGACAACTCTGTTACTGTTGACTGTTTTTGTTGTTAGTTAGAATTTATTTTCAATGAAAACTATTCTTTGTGGTGTAGATGACAACAGATGACATAGATAACACAGCATGATGTAGATGACCACACATGGACCACTCATCACTAGAATATAAAAGTACTCAGGACATTTAAATTGAATATATATTACTCTGGTCATTACTGCAGCCCAGTTAGCTTTGTCCAATTGTATATGGTGACTTCCTATCACCAAGAATGTGATGTAGATCTCTGTGATGTAGATGACTGACAATACAATAAAGATTCCTGTAGGATTTTAAGCACTCAGAGATGACCTGGAATAAATTATATTTCATTTTTATTTTATTTAATTTTTCATAATTATTATTTTTACACTTTTAGTGCGTATGTGTGAGATGTGCATGTGAGTGAGTCTAGCAGAGCTTTTTGAATTTAGTTATATTGTTCTCAATGCAATGACAAAGACATTCTATTCTATTCTATAAACCTACTCACCTGGTATGCATTAGTTTTATTCAAAAAACAAAAAAACAGTGGAAGTGCAAAGACTGATTCTAATAGCATATGGACATAGTCACCGCCAGGAGTTAATAGAGGGATCATTACATAGACACAATACCCTGGGACAGATTTTTTGTAAAAATGCTAAAAAGTAGCTACAGTTTTTCACCTAAACATATTTTCCCTCACCAAGGGAGGGGAGGTGTTGATATTGGTCATGTTTGTCTTTGTGTGTCTGTGACCACGATAACTCAAAAGCTCAGTAATAGATTTCAATCAAAGTTTAATCTAATGAGGGTCTTGGTCCAACAAAGAACTGATTACATTTTGGAAGTGATCCAGATTCGGATTCAGGATGGTTTTGAAGGGTGTCGAAAATCACCCACAATCCACCGGGAGAAAAAATACAGAGCTCAAAAATAATTGTCGAACAGGCCACAAGGGGGCACAGTAATTCTATAGTGTCTGCCACTATAACCCATGCAAAGAAGAGAATGCAATACCTTGGTGGAGGTCTGCACTCACTGAGTGTGACAGAAATTACATTCATTCATTCATTCATTTTCTAAGCCACTTAATCGTAATTAGTGTCGCGGGGAGGCTGGCGCCCATCTCAGCTGACTCTGGGCGAGGGCGAGCTAACCCCTACGCCACTGTGACGGATAGAAATTATATAATGATAGAAATTACATATATTGCATTTTATTACACTGTTTTATGTCATTTTATTGTGGTCTCTTTGTCCATCATGTATCCTGTTTTCTCATCACAACAATTAGCATTCCAACGTCCATTGTGAGTTGACTACACCTCTGTAGCCAGAATAAGGTACAATGCTACTTTTACACCTTATCGGGACACCAATTATCAACACCCCCCCAATGTAATATACCTTGCTTTTCATGAATTGGTCCAAACACCTAATAGGAAGGGTGATTTTGCTATTATATTGATGTACTCAATGCTGGGACACAGAATTACCCTGTTATTGTAAAATGTCCCATTCATGCATAAAGACAAAGATCATACACAGTAACCTGGGCTCAGGATCAAGCCAGGAACCCTGAACCAGTGAAATGGCGACTCTACCAACTGTATAATCACACTACCCTGACCTATCATTAATCTCTTTTTGAAGCCAATACTATAACTGATATTCAACTTTAATGTTATGCAGATCTATTTGGTACAAATGAATATTGAGCTTATTGTTGAAGCAAAGCAGTTAAATGATTATACACAGTCTTTTATTGATCTAAAATTGTCTCTCTATGGACTTGCTTCAAAGCCCTTTTTTTCTGGCAAATACATTTTTAAGAGTGCACCTTCACTGACCCTTCTTTTGTAACCTCACCCTTGTGGTTGTCCAGATTTCTTTTCTCACTTATCACTCTTCCTTCCTTCCTCTCTCGCTCACACACACATGCACACACACAAAAACTCACTTTCCCGTTTCTTTCTCCCTGTTTCACTTTCCCATTCACCCTCCCTTTACTTTCTTCTCTCTGTCCTCTCTATCTCTTCCTGTGCATTCAGACTGCTGTCTGCTCTTCTGGACGATCAGTGATTTATGTCGTCCCCAGGTGAGCATGTTCACATCAGCATTACCTTCCTTTTCCAAGGCAGTGATCTGTTTCCCTGAGCTCTCCGCTCTCGAGCTCGTACCACTTCAGTGATCAGAAGCTTGCTCCTGCCTCTCTCTTTCTTTCTCTCTTTCTCTCTCTCTCTCCCTCTCTGCCTGAAAGCCTAATACCAAATGGCAATATTCTGGAGGGAAAGAGACATCTAAAACCCATTGACTTTGAAGATTCATTGACTTCTTGTGATTTGGGCCAGCTCTACTAGTATATAGAGAACATTTTTGGGGGTTGGGAGCAAAAGACCATTTCTAAAGAAAATTTGATTTTTGGATAATTTATAACATTAAAGTGGTATTGCTGAGAATACCAAAGTCCATCTTTGTCTGACAGTGGAATATAACATATTTCTTTTCACAATTAAATTTAGGGCACATTTAATACATACATAGCCTTTAATGATACCTCATTCACATGCAGCTACAGTACTGGTATTAATAAATCTGAAGGATTTTTTTAAAAGGACTGATAAAATGATTACTAGCAATGCCTGCTGTCTGGCCATAAAATAGCTGAATGCTTCAGTTGAATGTAAATCACATCAAAACCCCAAAACTGGACACTGTTTGTTCCGTCATATCACAGAGAAACTAAACTAACAATGTCAGAGAACAACTGCAAGCTTGGACTGAAATGTACATTTCAATAACATATTCAATAAAACATACCAATCAACTGTTTCCGAAACCTTTTTATGATTAAAATGCAAGATTAAATGCTCATATATTAGCCCATCACTTTATATACACCCTTAGGCTTTATATACACTTCATGCTCATTTGAAATGGGAACAGTGAGCATATTTACTTCAACAGGGCCAGTGTTACAAGAAGCAGTAATATTATTTAATCTCATGCGACTTTGTAAAATGAGAAATTTTATCATTGCATTAACCCAGTTGGGCATAGTGATTTCAGATGAGCAGGAACGGTACTTCACATTCACATACAGGGCTTGTAGTAAAATATCCATTGATTGGATTAGATGTAGTATTAAAATATGCACTTGCTCTGACCTGAAAAAAAGCATTTGTGTCTAAATATTATTCTCATGCTCCTCATTCTGCATTTGGTCTGTCGAGACCATACTGTGACATAAAATAACCCTAGCCTCAAGCAAAAACTGAATTCTATGAACCAGTAAATCCATAAAGACACTCAAGGGAAAACAGAGAGAAATGTGCATAATATTAAATAATTTTGAAATCTTTCAGCTTTATATTGACATAAAATCCTTTAGAACTCACTGAGAATCTTTTCTTTCTTATTCACCCATGAAACTCTGTTGTAAATTATATGTATATTTGGGCATTAAACATATAACCTGTCTTATCTCCTGGAATATCAGATGTTATCATGGAGAAGCCCACAGCAGACGACAAAACATATGCTATCTTTATGCCTCATAAGTAAACTTTTACTATATGCTTACGTAGCACAACTTTCTAGTAAACATGTTCAGCATTGGGAAGGTAGCCATCAAGTGTTGCTTTGTTTATCTCTACTAGTGGATATATCACTGCTCTTGATCTACATTTTGTTTTGTCATAACAGACAAAGCTGCTTCGGGTGGCAAAATAGCAGAAGGGTGAAGAATAGCCGAGTGCAAGTCACATTCAAGCTGACACGAAGAACATCTATATTATTGTGATTATACATAACCTAAACTTATTGTTTATAGATTGCTGCCTTAGTCTGTTACAAGTACATGACTTTCCAGTTTCAGAGAGCCCGTGCCCAGTGTTCCTGTTATTGGCTGGCAGGATTGGAGGTAATGTGGTCCTTTGCTGCTAAATCCAGATGCATGGAGTTTTGAGGTGGTCTGTATTTTGAGATGCTTTTCTGCTTAACATAGTTGTACAGAGTGGTTATTAGAGTTACTGGAGCATTCCTGTCAGCTCAAATTAGTCTGAGCATTTTCTTCATAGCTTACTCAACAGCTAGGCATTTCAGGCCGCAAGAACTAGCGCTCTCAGGATTTTTTTTTTAAAGGGGCTGGGGATTGCACCATGTAAAGTTGTAATATGGAAAACATTGTGGAAAGCTTAATGTGGAGGACTGGGGGATTTTCAGCAGAAGAGATACTAGAAACTACACTAGAAAAAACAAAACAGATTACTTTATGCGTTGAGGTATACAAATTTAAACTGTGTTTATATAAACTTTCTAAGAGCATATTACAATGCAATCCATTGGCCTGGTTCTGATTCTTGCCTGTGTTTGGATACTAACCAAAATAAGCCTCAGAAAACATGTCTTACAGCAATATTCCACGTTAATGCTTTAAATAACATTACCCACACTTTTTTAATTAAGCATCGGTGCCCAAGTACCAAAAGAGGGTAGAACTCATGGGAACAGGAGCCAAAGGCTAGAAGGTGGGAAGCATGTAACCTTTGTCCATTGATTCCAGATGATCCCTTTGTATCCCTGCGGTTTTCGAGCTGAATTGAATGCCCACTATAAATCTGGAATGGAAATCTATGAGCACACACAATGGCCTAGTGACAGCAGAATTTCACTATAGGAGCTGTGGAAATGTTGTTATTGGCTCATGCATTTTGCGCTGGTTGCTCGATGAGTGGCCAGAGAGTGAGGTATGTATTTCACAAAGGAATGTATGTACTTCACAGACAAAGCAGACTTAAAGTCTTAGGATTATAGCAGGCTCAGAGCTATTTCAGACACTTACAGCTTTGACAGTGGTACCTAACTACAGTGTGGAGGAAAGTGTTAAATCTGAAAAAGCAGCTTCTTGATATTCAGCTTGTAACTGCCTATAGATCTCAGCATTTGATATTCAGATCCAGATGTCAATGATAAATAAAGAACTCAAAATCAAGAGATGATGAAGAAATAAAATGAATAGTAGAGCAGTTGCTCATTATTACAATGAATTATGCTTTATTTCTTATTAATCGTTTTTTAATCATTTCCAAACTAGATCCCATCAAAGTTGTTACAGACCCTGTCAAGATTTACCCACATCACTTGGTCTTTGTGTCAGCAGTTAATTAGCAGTTAATATAGAGTCTGTTGGATGACAGAGTAATGGACATCAAATGAACAGCCAAAGGAGATGTCTAATTTAGTGCTCATGATGTCCAAGCTACACTCAACCCCCCACCACCAACCCCCACCCAACTACACTCGCTTCATAATTCACCATACTACCCCTATTCCCTGATGACCTATCCACTTCTATCTCACTTTCACATCATTCCTAAAGACCTGCTGCCACCATGAGGGCTAAGAAGCTCCACCAGGCTCACGCTCAGGCTCAACATGCAGAGGAAAGAGAGGAAGAAAAAAGAATGGTAACCATGTGGGAAGATAAACTGTCAAATTAATATTTAGGCTTTTAGCATTTAAATAGAAATATATTGGTAATTAAAAAAAATAAATAAAAATAGTTGGCATGGATGCATAGTGATTAGCCTCACCAAAAGAAAGTCCTCAGTTCAAGCCCTGTGCATGGCGAGGGCATTTCTGTGTGGTTTGCATGTTATCCCTGTGCTTGAGTGGATTTCCTCCTGGTATTCTGGTCTCCTCTCACAGTCCAAAGACATGCGCCATCAGGTTAATTAGCTGTTCCAAATTTGCCCCTAGGTGTGAGTGTGAATGGTTGTGTGAGTGTGTGTTGGCCCTGCGATGGTCTGGTGAGCTGTTCTGGGTGTACCCCACCTTCGGTTCAGTAAATTACACAGCATGACAGTTCTAAAAAAACATTTTGATGGAGCTGACTCTGAGACCCTATTAGAATATTTGTTGATAATAAAGAATAAAGATTTGCCTAAAATTTGCACTTCTAAACTTAAAATGGACTGTAACTGTGTCTTCTTGCAATGCTGCTGGATTACAGATGGTATGAAAGTCCCCTGCTGTAGTGAGAGCAGGCCTGTCAGGGTGGACCAGGATTAGGACCCGGATCCCTGGATCAAGAGTATGTTACTCTACTAAGTGCGCTGGGCATGAGATGGAGAACCCAAAAGCAAAGGCTGTCATGAAGGTGAAGTTCAAGTTGTTTAATCAGAAGGGAGCACACAAAAATATCCAAGCAGGTTCAACCAAAGTCTTTTTCAGAAAAGGCAGTAAAAAACACAGAAGAAAAGCAAAGAACACAAAAATACTTTGTCAAAAAGGCTTCAAAAGCTATTAGGATTCAAAAGTTAAGAACAGCAGCAAAGTCAAAACCAAAAAACTCTCAGTTAACCAAAACACAAGACAAGGTGAAAACACAAGTCAAATCTCAACAAAACAGGCTTACAGATAGTTAGACACAGGGCAGACGCAATAATCACAGTGAACACACAAAGACTGAACAAAGACAAGAGTGGAACCAAGTGCTTAAAACAACTGAGCAAACAAGACAAAGATTACATAAATTAACTACAATAGAACAGATACACAAGAAACAAGAGTCCGCAAGTGGTGCCATCCGGTGGCCAAACCATAGTCATAGTCCAGGCTTTGACAGGACCCCCCTCCTTAGGAACGTCTCCTGACATTCCTAGCGGGACGATCAGGAGGCTGAACATGGAAGTCCCGAAGAAGGGCCTTGTGCAGGATGTCCATGGCTGGAACTCACAAGCATTCCTCCGGTCTGTAACCCTCCCAATCAACAAGTGCAATCTGCCTCCCCGAACCTTACGGGAGTCCAGAATGCAGCTAATGGTGAATGCTAGCTGACCATCAATAAATCAGGGAGAAGGAGGGGATTAAGGGGTGGGAGCTAGGTGGCAAGAGACCACAGGCCTCAATAGGGAGCAAAAAAAGTTAGCGTGGATTTTCATAGAGGGGGGCAGTTGGAGGTGGTAGGCCACAGGGTTAATCCTCCAAACCACCTTGAATGGGCCAACAAAGCATGGAGCCAACTTGCGTGACTCCACCTTCAAAGGCAAGTCCCTGCCGGAGAGCCACACTCTTTGGCCCGGGCTGAAGGTGGGTACAGGTCTACGTCTCCGATTAGCCTGTTTCTGCTGTTGTCGAGAAGTCCACTGGAGATTGTGTTAGACACTCCTCCAGACCCGCTGGCAACGCTGCACAAACTGCTTAGCCGAAGGGACCCAGGCATCAGATTCCTGGTCTTTGAACAAGGGGGACTGATAGCCAAACTGGCAATAAAAAGGGGACAACCCCACTGCAGAGGAGCACAAAGTGTTTAGTGCATACTCTGCCCAGGGAAGGTGACTAGACTAAGAGGCTGGATTGGAGGCAACAAGGCAATGGAGAGTGAACTCCAGGACCTGGTTGATGTGCTCAGTCTAGCCATTGGACTGAGGGTGGAAACCAGAGGACAGACTTGCCATTTCTTCAATCAACTTTCAGAATGCCTGCCAGAAGCGTAAGGTGAACTGGGGACACCGGGATGACACGACATCTAGAGCTACACCAAAACTCTTTAGCAGTTGGGAGGTTGGCAGTGGCAAGAAACGGCAAACCTTAGAAAAGCAGTCAACGATCACTAAGATGACTGTGTTACCTTCAGATGGAGGTAGTCCGGTTATGAAATTCAGCGAGATATAGGACCAGGGCCTTTGTTGAATGGACAAGGGATGGAGCAGACCTTGATGATGGAGGTGGGAGTCTTTTTTCTGTGTGCAGGTCAGGCAGGCAGAGACAAAAGCCTGAACATCCTCCCACACAGTAGGCCACCAAAAGCACCTTTGCAGGAACTCCAGGGTATGGTTGTCTCCAGGGTGACAGGTGAGCTGGGAAAAGTGACCCCACTGCAAGATCTGGGAACAAACAGAGGTAGGAACAAACAAAACCCCCATAGCTCCCCCCCACCTTGGATCAGGATCATTCCACAGGGCCTGTTGGACCAAAGTCTCTATACCCCAATGAACAGGAGCCAGGATCTGTGACACAGGGAGAATAGGTTTCGCTGTGGAGTTGGTGTAATCTTTAAGAAAAGCTTGGGACAGGGCATCTGGCTTCAGATTTTTGGACCCTGTTTTTGCACAACAGTTTGGTAGTGTCTTGAAGGATCAGGACATGGGCAGAGGTGAACCAGCCCTTGGGTTTACCTCGCTTATCCAAATGATGGTAGATGACCTTCCTTTTGTGAGGGCTGAGAGTGGAGCGGCTACAGAACTCAAGTTCTGGATTAACTTTCTGTAGAAATCTGCAAAGCCCAAAAAATGTTGCACCTCCTTGACAGGCTGGGGCCACTCCCAAACTGCCTTGGTTTTCTTGGGATCCAAATGGATGCTCCCCTTGTTAATGACAAACCCAAGAAAACTGACTACTGAGGCATGAAACACACACTTTTCAGGCTTGACAAACAAATGGTCTTTCAGCAACTGTTCAAGGACTAGGCAGACATGGGATACCTGGTCATGGAGAGATCTGAAAAAAATCTAAATGTCTTCCAAATGAACAAAAACAAATTTGTTCAGAAAGTCCTGAAGGACAACATTAATCAGGGCCTGGAAGACTGCGGGGGCATTAGTAAGCCCAACTGGCATCACCTGGTATTCATAATGGCCAGTAGATGTGTTGAAGGCAGTCTTCCATTCGCTCTCCCTCTCTAATACGGATGAGATGGTAAGTATTCCAGAGATCGAGCCCCCAAGAAGCTCCCGTCACAGCCCTCCCTCTGCTGGATGGAGTTTGGACTTCCCCAAAGCTCTGGGCAAGAGTTAATATAATGGCCAGATTTCCCACAATACAAACACCCTTCAGTTGGCATTCCCTTTCTGCCAAGTTAAGGCGGGTGCCTCCCATCTGCATCAGATAATCGTTTTCTTGAAGTTGTTCCAATACACCATGAGAGTTTAAAGAGGAATTGAGATGAGAGCTCTCTCAAGCGGTTGTCCAGCCGAAGAGTCATTTCGACGAGGGTTTCAAGGTTGTCTACATCTTCCTTTACTGCCAATTCATCCTGGATTTGCTCAGAAAGGCCTTGTTGGAAAGCCACCATTAAAGTCTCTTGGTTCCAGTGGCTTCCTGCGGCCAGGGTCCTAAACTGGATAGCATAGTCCACGACACTGCCATTGCCCTGTTTAAGTCTAAACAGCTGCTTGGCGGATTCTTGGCTAGTGATGGGGTGGTCAAACACTATCCTGAACTCCTGAACTCCAAACTGCTGATAATTAGCACAGTATGGAGGCTGCTCCTCTCACATGGCAGTGGCCCAAGCCAGCACCTTTCCGGTGAGCAAGGTGATTATATAAGCTACCCGGGAGCGATCTGTTGGGAACAAAGAGGGCTGGAGCTCAAAAGTCAGGGAGCACTGGTTAAGAAAGCCTCAACAGTTACTGGAATAACCATCATACCACTGGTGAGTTGGGATGTGTGGTTCTGTTGTGGCCACAGGAGTTGGAGCTGGAGCTGAAGGTGAAGAAGAAGGGGTGGTGGTAGGAGGTTGCAGGTTTGTTGCTAGCATCTGCAGAGTGTGCATGATTTCATTTAAAGTCTGGTCATGCCTGGAGAGTACAGCCTAACGATGCTGAACTGAGGCCTCATGGCTTCATAGGCTGCAACCACTTCTGCAATGGTTGAGGTCTCGGATTCTTTGGCCCCTGCTAGGTCCATGTCTTGGTTTCAGTCTTTCTGTCAGGGTGGACCAGGATTAGAACCTGGGTCTCTGGATCAAGAGTCTGTTTCTCT
Organism: Neosilurus mollespiculum; assembly: GCA_030014195.1. Taxonomy (NCBI): domain Eukaryota; kingdom Metazoa; phylum Chordata; class Actinopteri; order Siluriformes; family Plotosidae; genus Neosilurus; species Neosilurus mollespiculum. The sequence continues at coordinate 7,579,848 of JAQMYF010000010.1, read as the reverse complement.
ACTGAGTGCACTGGGCACAAGATGAAGGACCTAAAAGCAGAGGCTGCCACAAAGGTAAAGTTTAAGTTGTTTAATCAGAAGGGAGCACACAAAAATATTCAAGTGGGCTCAGCCAAAGTCTTTTTCAAAAAAGGTAGTAAAAAACACAGAAGAAAAGCAAAGGACACAAAAAAAATACTTTGTCACAAAGGCCATTAGGATTCAAAAGCTAAGAAGAACAGCAGCAATATCAAAACCAAAACAACAGGCTCTCAGTTAACCAAAACACAAGACAAGGTGAAAACACAAGTCAGATCTCAACAAAACAGGCTTACAGATAGTTAGACACAGGGCAGACGCAATACTCGCAGTGAACTCTCAAAGACTGAACAAAGACAAGTGTGGAACCAAGTGCTTAAATACAACTGGGCAATTAAGACACAGGTGACATAAATTAACTACAGTAGACCAGATACACAAGAAACAAGAGTCCGCAAGTGGTGCCATCTGGTGGCCAAACAATAGCCATAGTCCAGGCTCTGACAAGGTCTGCAGGAACTACCCAGTGTCCCTCAAACACCTTGCTACTTCCTTTATACCACTGTCTGACAGTGATGAGATGTCTTAATACACTGCATGGCATTAAGGAAGTAAGTATCTCTCTTTCCATCCCTGCCCCTCTGGCACAACTTACATGGTTTGTCCAAAAAAGCAATTGACAGATAGCGCTGACTTCTGAAGCACAAAGAAAGTGTCAGAAGTGAAATCAGCATATGCCCAAGGAAAGTAATCACAGTAAATGACTTTGGGACCCTTGAAAGAAATGTCAAAAAGAGACAGTGATAGTGTCACAAAGGGCAGGTCCACTGAGAGGGATTAACAGCGCAGGCAGAGGGAATGGCGAGGGGGGTGATCCAGTATGAGCATACAGAATGCCACACTAAAAATTCAATGAACAGCAAACATCCATATGAATGAATAGGATAGAATGTGAAGGATAATGCTATACCATAAGGATACTTCGTAGGAAGGAGCTAACAAAAAGCTGCACTTCGGGTTGAATTTCTGTTCTTGGTTGATTGAGTTCTATGATTGCCTTGATGAGAAATAAATAAATAAGTGATCTTCACCGCATTGAAATGAGAGGCTTAATATATATAGCATCCAGTTTATAGCATATATTTTCCTCATAAGCTCTAATCAAACTGTATCATTTTAATGATTAAAGGATTCATGATAAACACACTGTATGAAATCAGGAGGCTGTTGAACAAGTTTATGTCTGGTGAAGACCAAACAGTTCTGAATGTGCTATCTGTACAGTTAGTTTAAAGACAGTAATCTGCAACATTCCACACAACACCTTATACTTTAATATGAAATCTGACATAGTGAGTATCACTCTCAGTGTAAGAGGTCTATCATAGTGAATATCTGAAGCTGCAGTGGGTATAATAGAAGATTGGCAGAGGCAGTGATTTTGTGAAGTGCAACCCTCTTCCTCTGTCTTCTCCAAGCACGCCGACCTCCGCCTCACCTCGCCAGTCACCAGAGCTGAGCGGCCCATCATGCCTGTGTCAATATGGCAATCTGTTTTTCTATTGCCTCCCTTATCAAGGTTAAACGGAATCAATCAATCATCCTCTATGGGGCAAAAGGGACAGTGAGAAGGGGGAGTGCGGAACTTCCCGTCAAAAAACCAAGGGTTATAAATAATACGGCAGCAGAAACCAAACACTGTCGTTGTGAATTTGTGGCAAAAAAAGGCAATTAACCGGTAGAGGAAACCTGAAACAAATGTCTTTTGAAAGACCTTCCGCCAAAAGTAAAACACAGAGACATTCAGCTTCATTTCAGCTGTCTGCACATTTAAATTACATGATTCTGCCAGTTCATGGGTATATATTAATATTTTAATGTTTAATAATTTTAATATGGTGATATATTTCCAGTGAGGTGCACATTTCATCCATTTTGTTGGTAATAAAGTATATTTGCAAATAACATGTTTGATATTTTCATTTAGCTTTTGTTTTTAACTTCGTGCATTTTGATGTGTTACATGCTTAGACAAAACAGCCAGGCTTCATATAATACAACATTTATATAACATGAGGTTGGCGATCATGTCTAAGTTTGTTCTTTCATTCATTCTTCCTTTAGTTGGTAAAAGAGCAAGGAAACATATATATATATATATATATATATATATATATATATATATATATATATATATGTCAGAAGGCAAAGTCAAGATAAACTGAAGAAGATTATTTCTGACCAATAGCATGCCAGCACATGTTGATCATGCTCCATCTACAAGATAACTAAGGAATACAGAGTACGTGTATTATGTACACTGAATGGATGCTAACACAGCTTGCGTTGTTTGTTTGTTTCCTACCGAGTGTGACTGATTTACAAATTCCACCATGTGACTGAAAATGGACTCTATATATTTTTTTTCCATATCTATAATTTGCATACAGCTGGCATCATCAGTGTTGCACAGTTCTGCAGCATGCAAATCCAGACGTCTGTGTTTTCCAGTCAAAACTATGCAAAATATTGCCTGTCTTTTTCAGCACCAGCTGTTGACACCACTCCTCAGTGATAAAGCAACCCATCCCCCCTCCTCCTAATTCTGGTTGAATCTTAATTCGCGCACAATTCAATATGTGATTGTGGAGTTACTACAAAATTTCAGTCATACACAGATTGCCCTCCTCAATGCCTTAGATGCACCTTGAGAGCTGCAGAGGTTCACTCCCCTTGCTGGAGCAGGTCCTTGGGGACTCAGTATTTCAAGCTCTGTCTGGTCCAGGTGTACTGCCAGCCAAGCACCTCTCTTTGTTTTATATGGCCTTTATTGCACAGCTGTTCCACAGGCTGACTCCGCACTATAATCATCCGCTGAGTGAGTGCAGTTCCCATAATCATCATAGCCACCAGAAAGCTAGAGCTCAAAACCAGAGAGGGACATAAACATATTGAGCCTGACCAACAGCATGGTGAACCGCATGACTTTGTGAGCAGAAGAGTTCAGAAAATCCAAAACCTCTTTTCATTTAGTGGTGTTTCTTGACACTCATCAAGAGTCTTTTCTTGGGTAGGGGAGGACCATTACCTATTAGCTTGGTTGCTAGCATCCTGGTGCGGTTGCATTAGCATGGCAATGCACCATTATGTCACTATAATCATTGTAATACATCTCTGTTCATTTAATTAAGGGATAATGTCCAATTTCATGATGCTTATGAGGTTATAACATTAATTAGTTCTCAACAGATGCTGTGGCTGCATAGCTAAGAAGCCTTGTGTATGTATTGGTGTGGGCCATCCTCCTGGAATTAGCCACTCAGCACACAGCACGCCTAACGCTGTGGGGAATTCATGAGCCCCATTCCTTCCTCCGTCCCCTGCTCATCTGCAGAAATGGGACAGATTTAAAGAGTATAGCAAGTGAACTTTAAACAGCTTATAGCCGTAGCACATAAAACTGGCATTAAAATTTGTGATTGCAATTAAGGGGAAGTTACTTGCAATGAGAATGTCAAAAGCAGTTCTAATCATTTTTATTTGGCTGCTTAATTATTGTTGCCTGTGCCTTTTCCAGGGCCAAATGTTTAAATGTTTCATAATTTTAACCTCTACTTTTGTGTTTTGCCCAAAGCAAGCGAAACATGGTCTGAGGAATGCACCAAACACATAATTAACCTTAATGCAAAACTCGCTATACATACAGCTTCACATTAAATCATATAGATGCTCAGTGCATGTATGATGATTAAGATGATTGTGGTATGGCAAAGAATATCATCTATCATTGTGAAACCCACTAAAAAAGTAAGTACAATATTTACATGGTGATTTTGGGATCTGAAAGCCATCCCTAAAGATACAAGTTTAAAAAGAGTGATGGAGGTGGAAAGGATGCCCCTGGGGTGAGGTTGTTGTTGCTGGCCACCTGTCTGTAATTAATCCCTTTCCAGGTGCCTGGCCTCCATCATCTGTGAGAGCAGTAAAGCCACAGCACAGGGGCGGCCTTCGTCCAACGCTCAGGGACCCACATCAATAAGATTCATTATGCTTTATTTAATAGTGGATCAGCAACATAAATACATCCACACAAACAATAAAAAAACATATTGGTTTATTCAGGGCACATTAATGTCAGAATAGTCGACTTGTTTTCTATCACCCATGCATTAATTCATTTATTTATTTGCTGAACAGTTTAATCCTACTAGGGTTGTGGGGAGGCTGAAGTCTATCTCAGCCTTGTGTGAGGAACAATCTATCACAGTGCCAACACACATGACCTATCAAACTCACACCAATTTGGAACTGCAAATTAGCCTAATGTGCATGTCTTTGGACTGTGGGAGGAAACTGGAGTACTTGGAGGAAACCCACACAAGCACAGGGAGAACATGCAAACTCCACACAGAAATGCCATAACCGAGCCCTGGACTCAAATCCGAGAGATTCTTGCTGTAAGGCGGACATGCTAACCACTACGCCAGTTAGCATGCTGCCCTACCAATAAATTAGTAATTAATTAAACTGAATTACGAAAGAGGAAATAACATACAGTTTTAGGGGCACAGTGAGTAAAAACCAAAAGACATGAACAGTAGGCTAATTTGGTTGGTCCAAATTGCCCCTAGATGTGAATGGGAGTGTGACTGGATGTTTGTCTAAGATCTGGTTCTGCAGGGGGGCTTACAACCCTCTCAGGTAAAAACATACACTGCAAAGAAAACTAGGAAAGCGGCCCAATGCATTATATGTGTGAAATGGGGGGGGGGGGGGGGGGGAAAAAAAAAAAAATATACAGTTTGCATACTCTTATAACATTAATTGCCATAATGATTAATGAAAAAATGGTCACTGGTCGAGGGTGTTGGGGGGATATATAGTATATTATATCATCTGCATAAACAAAACAACATATCCATTTTGCATATTTGATTTAATTAATAAAGTTTCTACCTGGTATGTGACATTACTGATTCGCTAATGGTAATTAAGTGTATGTATTAAATTTGTGAAATCCTGTTTTCCCAACCAGGAGACAAAATTAGACCACTTCCTAAGTTTTAATAATGAGACAACTTATTAAAATGATTCATTCATTAATTTATTTAATTATCTAAGCTGCTTAATCCTAATTAGGGCTGCGGTGAGGCTGGCACCTATCTCAGCTGATAATGGGCGAAGGCGAGGTACACACTGAACAGCTTTCCAGATCACTGCAGGGCCAGCACTCTCACACTAACACCTAGGGTCAATTTGGAACAGGCAATTAGCCTACTGTGCAAGTTTTTGGACTGTGGGAGGAAATCGGAGTACCCAGAGGAAACCCACGCAAGCACGGGGAGAACATGCACAGAAAGCCCGGGAATCGAACCCAGGCCTTTTTGCTGTGAGGTGGACATGCTAACCACTGCATCACCGTGCCACCCTGTATCAAAATGAATGGCCTGGTAAAGTAATCAGAATATATTGCTCAGTATTACCAGGATAAAATAAGTCTTGTATCAGATATTCACGGTCTTTGAGTCTTTGGAAAACTTTTAATTCACATATAGCACCTTATTAACATAATCTTTATACTCATACCTGTATCGTATTATTCATTTAATGTTGGTTATTCATTATTTACATTTTCTTTTGAATGGTTTTAATCTGTCCCACATATTTTATTAAGTTCATTGTGCTATTATTTTATGCTTGGAGTCAGACTTCACGGTGATGCAGCAGGTAGTGCTGCCTCACAGCTTCCGAGTTTATGATTCAATCAGGCACAAGGCGGGTTCCTGTCTGTGTAAAGTTTCACAAGTTCTTCCCATGTCTTGTGTGTTTCATATGAGTTCTCAGGTTTCCTCCCACCTTCCAATAACATGCCTGTAGGAGGAGGACTTACTATGTATATGTGAACAAGTGTGAACAAGGGTGTTTAATGTGCCCTGTAATGGACTGATGCTGGCGCAACAATTTTTTTCATGCAAATTTGTAATGCATTGCAATATTTACAATTTTAGTAGTAGTTAGATTAGTAGAGTAGTTTTTACAACAAGCAACATGGTGGTGTAGTGGTTAACCTGTCCGCCTCACAGTAAGAAGGTCCTAGATTCAACTTCCGGGCTCGGGTGTTTCGGTGTAGAGTTCGCATGTGCTCCCTGTGTAATGTTCTGGCGAGGTGCTCAGGGTATAACCCGCCTTCCCCAGAATCAGCTCAGATAGGCTCCAACCTCCCCACAACCTTAGTAGGAATAAACGGTTTGGCAAATGAATGAGTGAGTGAGTGAGTGAGTGAGTGAGTGAGTGAGTGAGTGAGTGAGTGTGAGTGAGTGAGTGAGTGAGTGAGTGAGTGGAGTGAGTTTTTACAACAATTCCTGAAATTTATTTCAAACATAACCTAGGTCATAAACTGATCAGCCTTAACAATGCAATGTATTGTGTGTAGGAACACGTTTCTATCATAGCCACCATTAACATTTTTTAAAATTGTGCTATAGTTTCTCTTCTATGAGATCAGACCAAAAGTACTAGCCTTCTCTTCCTACATGCATCACTGAGCCTTGAGCACCTATGACACTCATGCGAGTTCAGAGACTGTCCTTCTTTAGATCACCTTTTATAGGTACTTACCACTGTATACCAGGAACACGTCACACGACCTGCTGTTTTGGAGATAAATAGACTCAGTCATTTAGCCGTCACAATGTGACCCTTGTCCAAGTCACTCCTTAAACTTGCTCATTTTTCTTGCTTCCAACACATCAATTGACTGTTCACTTTCAGTCTAATACATCCCACTCCTTGGCAGATGGCACTATAACAAGATCATCAACGTTAAACTAACATTCCATATGCACGGTATGCATATACGGAATACATCTTGGGGCATGTGTATTCCGGATGCAGCAGAAGCAATAGGTGCTTATATCGATTTTTGCTGTATTCATATTGAAAACCAAACCCGGGATACCGACATATGACGTGTTTTGTGGGTATTTTCTCATGCATGATGTAAGCAAGATGACCCTTGCAAACAACCAAAATTTCAAAATGAGGCATTGAACTTTGAACTGTAGAAGTGTTGCTCATGTAATATTATATAATCAGCTGTTCATTGGCTAATGTGTAAATGCTAGCCTACTTTCCTTAAGCAAAGTGCTAAAGGTTATCTGGGTGATATTACTGATTGTAATCTATAGTGCTTTGATAAATTATCACAGACCAGCTCTAGGATGCTTTCAAACTGCTCTTTTGACAAACAAAAATACTGTTGATATTTTTATTTGTCTACTTCATATTCACTTATCAACTGATTCGAAGCTCACAATTCATCCTGCTTTTGGTAATTGAAATGAACCCAGTAATGATGCTTTCTCTTTCTTTGTTTTTTCCATGATGCCATTGCAATTGTGATTGTTTGCTCTTAATAAGCCATTTTCAAGAACGGCACAGCAAGGACAGAATTAACAGACTGGGCTTCCCTGTAT
>JAQMYF010000010.1:7553521-7572255 GCA_030014195.1 Neosilurus mollespiculum | reverse complement strand
TATATATGGCATTTGCAAGCACACATTACGCATACCAGATATCATGTGCACATTACGCATGATATCTGGTATGCAATCCGCATACCATGCATATGGAATTATAGCTTTATTCGCTTCACCTGTCAGTGGTCAATTTTTTTTTTAATGTTATGGCTGACCCGTGTATTATTCTCACTCTGAAACTGTAGCCAAGTGTTCTTGGGTGAAGGGGGTTCCTGAGGAGTTAATGACATCCTACTATGACTAATGGGGAAAGGCCATGACAAAATAAGACAAATGGTTTGGAGTAACTTCATTACCTTAGTGACAGCTTGACAGCATCATTTAATGTGATATTTTTCATCTGAGTCTCATGTGGAAACAAAAGCTTTTGTGGCAGTGTTCCTTTTCCGTAATATGAAAATGGGCAGGTATCAAATCTGCCTCTGCCAATACATACATTAAGAGACTCTTTTCAGAAGTAAAACTTTATCTATCTCTATAATTGCTCTTTCTGTACACAGTACAATTCTAACAAAAGAAAAATATAAAATTAGCACTTGAAGATTTTATTAAAATACAGTAAATCAATAAATAGAAACTTCTTATACAAAACTCATTAAAGGTCCTATCTTTTGACCAATGAATATAAGCATGCTTCTGTTAATCACATATACCCCAAACATTGCATAGACCTGATCATGTTTTTGATTGTGGCCTGTGAAACACTGTCCCACTTTTCTTCTATAGCTCTGAGATATTGTGCACCTGTCCAGAGCATCCTATAGATGTTCAGTAAAATGTTCAGAAGTCATGGAAAAACTGGGACATTTTGAGCTTCCAGGAAATGTGTGAAGAGAAGTGACCTGAAATTCTTTGATTGTGCAAACCAACAACACTGTCAGTGGCACACTGTCTCTGTGACTGTTCTCAGAAAATCCAACATGTAGACTGTGTTTATAGTTTTGTTCAGTATATAGCTTTTTACAGTTGTGAAAATAAGTACTCATTTAAAAAGTACATCCCATGAAAATTGTTTTTTTTTTTTTTTTACATATTATTCTAAACATTCATTTGATACAATCTCCACAGATAAAGCCCCTGTCACATATTAACGATTTGCAGAACTTATGCCAAATTTCTATTAAACACTGGCATCCACTGAACTATCGATGTTATTCCAGTTTTGAACGTATACATAACTTATTAGTAGCTTATCCAGAGCCTGTCGAAAATTTATAGCTAACTTATAACAAACTTATCTCCAATGTATATTGACTTATATAGACGTATCTGACGTGTTCCAAATGACCATAGTACGTCTTTCTAACTTACAGCTAGCGTATCATGGGTGTATTTGCAGCGTTTAGGGCAGAGGTTGGCAACCCAAGGCACCGGAGCCTCTGCTGTGGCTCCCGAGGCTTATATTGCCACCAGACAAATGACTAATTTTAACCCCCGGTAAGCTAGCAATAGATAAATCTAAGAACAAAAAAGTTTCTGATGAAAGAAGTGTGGTGATTGCGTTCACTAGTGTGTTAGGTTTGCTTATGTTTTCTTGTGTGGAGTCTCTTTTGTTTTTTCACAGAGATGGGGCGGCTTCCGGTGGCTTGGGGCTCCACCCACACCCGCACACCTGTTCCGGATCCCCGGCAATCACCACCGGCATTTAAGTACTGTGGGGAGGCTTCCCCGGCGCCAGAGTATTCTCGCAGCTTACGTGGTATCTCGGCCAGTTCGCTATGGAACATCTTGTGTTATCGGTTTTGTGTTTTTTTCAGTCCAGTTACTAATGACTGTTGTTTTCGCTTTCTTCCAGTGCCTCCTCGAGCCCCAGCACTTCCGCCCCATCTCTGCTACGCAGACACACTCTCTTCCGGGATTGCTCGTACAGCGCTTCCACCCCATCTCTGCTACGCGGACACACTCTCTTCCGGGATTGCATGTCCAGCGCTTCTGCCCCATCTACACGGATTCCTCCCTCACCTCGCGGGTCCCTGGTTCCCTCTGCTTCCCCTCTTGTACTCAATAAAAGCCTTTAAATTTTCATCTCGCCTCCGGGTGTGCTTTTGGGTTCAACCTCACGTCTGGTTTCAAACCGTAACAAGAACAATGTTTAATACGTTGTGGACTGATTCATTTGCTTTCACTGCTAACAAAAGTGGTTTACCAGCATGTTTTATATGTGGTACGAAATTAGCAAACAACAACAAAAAAAAAAAATCAACCACTGAAAGACATTTCCAGCATAAAGTTCCTTTCATTATTGGATGAAGTTAAGAGCACATATTGCGATGTTCAGCTGCACAACAAAGTCTGGTGGCCGTCCAGAGGGGAGGAACTGAAGAGGTTTGCTTTGTGTCTCAGGCACATAAAAACTTTTCAGAAAGACAACAACAGTCTGCAGGGAAAGGAAGCACAGCCCTGCAGATGCTGGAGGAGGATTTGGCATTCGAGCGCAAGATTACATTGTTTGCCAGAGACGTACACTGCTTCACTTCCCATCCTTGACAGAATTTAAAGAAGCACACAATCAGATAAATTATAAGTATTTTCAACATGTCATCATTCCAATGCAAACTGTGTTTCAAAAAGATTGTGAGTTTAGGGAGAAAAAAACACATACTTTCCCATCACTCGATCCAGCACTGTTGAATATGACTGTACTTACAGGTGTAAGTCAGCCCAATCTTGAGCTCAAACTGGCCAACATAGCTGACAAAGGCATGTGGGTGTCGAAGTTCAGAAGCTTGACAGCTGATCTTGAAGATGTTGCTCGTCAAAAAGACCATTCTTGCTCAGAACAACAAATAGAGTGACATTGAAAACCTTCCCAAACCAAACAAACTTATGTCCGATACAAGATTCGGAGTGCCATTCCCGACAATTATATAAACATGAAAAAGTATGCAGTTGGAGTTGTGTCGATCTTTGGATCCACAATCTTGCGTGAGCAGGTTTTTTTCCATCATGAACTACATCAAAAGTATACATAGCTCGTGCCTCACAGATGAGAGCTTGCAATCCTGTGTGAAAATGAAAGTGACGTCTTACAACCCTGATATGGAGACACTGTGCAGTGAAGTTCAGGAGCAGAAACCTCATTAACCAGGTGAAAGAAATAATTTAATGAGCTATTACGTTGACAAAAATATATATTTTTATATTGGATCCTGAACTGATGTAGTTGTGTTTCACATTCAGGTGGACTGTTAACTGCTGTATACCACATGAGGAAATTAAGGAATGACGGACACTGAAATAGACATAAACATATAAACTGGCATTTTTTATATATAGCATTCCTGCGTACTGTAACTTACACAAAACTTACCCATAACTTATGAGACGAATGCCAGCTTATTCGCCAAATTTCTCTACGCCAGCAAACGCTGGCTAAATCATCAATGTGTGACAGGGGCTTAAAAGGATACAAACACCTGTTTGGGGTATATCCCATCTCTTGCCCAAAGCCTCCTGTGACCTTGATGGATAAGTCTTATAGATAATGGATGAATGAATGGATAGTTATTTTCATGATTTAAATAAACAAAAACTAAATCAGTCACAAAAAAAAAATGTACATTCATCACACCTGCAAGTCCATAAAATTAAAATCATTCCCAAATAAGGTGCCATTGATTAAAACCTCGTGCAGGTGGAAGCTGTCTTTTTAAACCAGATATCTAGGGTCTGGCTTAGTCTTTGTGATTGAAGTGAATTGTGTCATTCTGCCATGCTCTAAAAAGTTCTCAAATTTTTTTTTAAATAATCTGCTATCACCTGTGAAGCAGGGAGGTAAACATGTTATGGTTTAGGGTTGTTTGCTGTCTCAGGGATGCGGCAGTTGAAGTGATTGATTTAACTAGAAATTCTCCATTATATCAAATAATGCTGAAAGGTAATGTGAGGCCATCTGCCTGAAAGTTTAAGTTTAACCAGAATAATGACCCTAAGCACACTAGCAAACCCACCAAAGAATGGCTCAAAAGGAAAAATTGAAGCTATAGATTAGTCTATTCAAAGCTCAGCTTTAAACCCTACTGAAATTTTGTGAGGGGAATTCGAAAAACAGTAGTGCATGCAAGAAATTTCCTAAAATTTCTTGCAACTGAAGAAAGAAGCAATCCGATACTGATGCACAACTATGCAAAACACCTGCAAGAAATTATTTCTGCTGAAGGGAACAAGGCTGGGTTCTGAGGCCAAAAGGTTTACTTCCTTATATCTATTGATATTTTTCTTGAGTAAATTATTTAAAAAGTGAATTCTCTTTCTTTTTTTTTTTTTTTTTTTTTAAACTAAATCACCTTTATATGTAGGTATTATATAATTAGGGTCAAATATTTCTTTAATATCTTGAAACACTTGATCCCTGATCTGTTTTCCTCTTCATTTGGGGAGGTAAGAACACAGCAATCACAAACAATGAAAACAACCAGTTCAAGACATGTCCAGAAGACTCTGGCTCTCTAGCATGGTTTGGTTGTAGAGGGATCCTGGTTAGGTAACCTGACAAATGTCAAAAAAAACATGTCCTTGTTCACAATTTTTAATGTCACATGACTTTCATTGTGCACACATCTCAATATGGTGTCCATGTTACAGTATATGCAATTGACGTGCATACTGTGTTCTATTCCTCTTCCAAAGAGCTTTGGATTTTGGGTTGTGGATCATAGCAAGACCTTTTGGTTTTTTGGTATGTTTAAACTTCCAGCGGCAAAAGATCCAGAACACATGAAGTGAAAGGAGGATTGGCTAAGAGAGCTAAGTTCCGTACAAGATTTCAGAGTTTTTGAAGTTGATATACAAAAGCAGGGTGTTCACTTGTGAGAAACACTTCAAACCTGATGACAGAGATATGAATGTAATTGTAAATTCTACTTAAATACATAGCTTTAAACGGGCAAACTTTTTTGCAGTAAGCTGTTCTTTTTTTATTTGACACTTTACTAGGCATTACTAGGTACTCATAGTGCCCAGGGGAGAAGTGAGTTATCTTCCCAGGACTCAGAGGTCTTTTATCCAGGGCAGTAACTGTAAGAGGTGCAGGGAGTGGCTCAAAAGGGATCTGGAGTCTCTTGACAAAGGAAACATCCATAAAGTTCCCTGCAACACCTGAATCTACCAAGACCTTGAGATGACGCTTATGAGTACCCCAAGTGAGCGTGATGGGGAGAAACAATCCTGAGCTGGAAGGTGGCGCAATGTGAGTAATTACCGTTACAGTCCTTCCTTGCCTGTACAGGACCAAGCGTTTCCTGAGAGCTCTGGGCAGGCAAAGCAGAAATGCCCAGGCAGCCCACAGTAAAGGCAACACCGCTCTTTCATGCGGCGATCATGTTCTGATGGGGAGATCCGAGTACCACCCAATTGCATTGGGTCAGGAGATCCGTGAGGCAATGGTAACTTCAATATGAGAATTGGTTTGACAAGGGGTATGGAAAAGGTGGCGACTCAGGTTCCTTTCTCACAAGCGGTTATCCAGCCGAACTGCAAGATCAGTAAGAGTTTTAAGATCATTAACAGGCTCTCGTGTTGCTAGCCCATCCTAGAGCACCTCAAAAAGACACACCATGAGAGAAACACACCATGAGAGGTTTATTGTTCCAGCCACTTCCTGCTGCAATCGTACGAAAGTGGATAGCATATTCTGCTGCACTGCGGCTGCCCTGTCGAATAGACAACAGTCATTTAGATGCTTCCCGGCCACTAATGAGGTGATCAGAGACTCTCTTGAATTCTTTTTCAAATGCAGAAAAGCTTGAACAGAATGGGTGTTGGGCTTCCCATACAGATGTTGCCCAGGAGAGGGCCATGTCTGAGGGAAAAGATGATGGCTGTAATTCAAATGTAGGGAACACTGAGTGAGGAATCCACAACAACGTCTGGGGTCTCCTGAAAAGTGTTGTGATGGAGGTAGTCGTGGTTCTACATGAGGGGCTAGCACTTGAGGACTTGGTAGAAGGTCAGAAAAGCAAAAAGCTTCAGCAAAGTCAAGAATTCACAAAACAAAGCAGAGCACAAGAAATAATTCAAAGTCATGAGAAAAAGATCATAGAGTCAAAGACTCACTTGGACGCTGGCTCCAGAGCAACTAAACACCCTACAAAGAAACTGAGATCAAGCCACTTAAGAACACCTACTCAAATCGTCACATGTGAACACAATAACGCTAATTACAAGAGAGCACGCAGAGTGAGAGAGCTCAGAGGGGACCTCTAGAGGTCAAAGAAAGGAATAACAGTCCACAATACTGACAGATGTTTTCCATTCTTGCAAGTGTTTTTTCATGGTTATTAAATTAATGAGTACGTTTTAAGCCCTGAATGCCTTGCAGGCACAGTTTTTTCATTTTCTCTTTCATTCTTTTTGTTTCACTTATATATGTCCAATGTAACAACAAACCAAGCCTAATAGTTAATAAAACAAAAGTATACACTTTGCTCTCTAATTCACAAAGAATATACTGGGTATGAAGGCACCATATAAATACGGGCTTCCTTTTGTTGTGCGATGATTTAAATAAAGTCTAAATAAAGCATAAAGCTACTCAATATCAGTATGGTAAATTTTTCATGACATGGGGTTAGTAGGTCCACTGTAATCTCAGAAACGGAGACAGCCCTTAGTGTTAGTTGTCTGCTTCTTTGACTGTCACATGCATTATTAAATGTCTGCTATGAGTTCCTCTTCATATGGGAAGCTTTGGGTTGTTTTGAATTTTTCAAGGAATTACACAAATTTAGTCCAAAAACAGTACAGGGTTTACATAATGCATGAGCCTTCTGAGAACTGAGAATTCTCTTAGGCATTACATTTGTTCAGTAGCATTCAACAATGTTAAATAACAAATGATTGTAGTCAGGAATGACTCCTGCATTCTCTTAACGTTTATAGATTATTTTGTTTTTGATAACCTGTCAGAGAGGAATCCGGCACTATCTCTTGCCAGTTTTGAGCATTTCCATTCATACTGAGATGGCACCTGACAGTAAACCTAAAAAAGGTAGAGACGGTAAATGAAGCGACACGCCTGAGCAATGATACAGTTTGACATTTTTAAGCTTTTGAGCAGAGGTATCAACAAAAACACCTCATGCACCTTAATAACAAATGAGCGATGCCAAGAAAACTGATTCACAGTGACTCATAGAGGACAAGCGCTACGATAAATTCCATAACCTACAGAAAGACGAAATATATGATGCTGTGTTTAATATCAGTTTTGTGAGGAGAGGCGTCATCAGAAAATGTGAAAATGTCACTGCTTCAACAGCCACCTGCAAAAACCCTTTCAGCACAATTAAGACAGGCCCGAATCACATCAGGTAAAAAATAAATCTGCCCGGGCCAGGTCGTGCTGTATGATTTGGCGTCTTTGTGGCTCATTTGTGTGTAAATGTAGCAGAGCCCAGCTCGTGCCTGCACTGTGTTTAAGCCTCCTGTGCTGTGCTGCCTCCCTCGGAGAGGGAGAATCCATCAAACTCTCCTGAGAATTGCCAGCAAGAGCAGCTGCCACCCCTGTGAGGCAGAAAAAGTGTTGTAGTTGCAGATTGTGTTATTGTTGATGCTTCTCTACTTCTTCCTCATCCTTTCCTCTCTCAGTCACTCTTGCGAACTTATGTGCTATATTTGCCTGATGTAGTGTTTCTATCATTATGGAGAATGGGGCTTGGGCCATTACACAAGCTACAATCCAATGCAAATGTTACTGAAATTGTACTGCGCCTCTTCCTCAGCTACGGCACCAGAATAAGAATTCCCAGCACTTTTATTAGAGGGAATCTGTTCAGCATTTTGCTCAGTCCTAGCTTTCCCCAGCAACAGCAATGAATACGTAAATGGTATGCATAAAGGGTGTTTATCACCTTATAAACTGGCTTTTTTTCTTGTGCCGATAAAAGATTTGTAGCGTGTAAGTACTGTGAGTGACCGGATTTAATTACAAGCATATTTGCATGCATGCAAGATATGGCAACAGTGACACTTTTTCTTGGTCCTGCTTTATATCAACAACAGTGGCCGGGGGGTGTTGTGGGGCTGGTGCTGAACAGGTTAGGGTACTGGGCTCATGAGTGCGAGGTTGTTGGTGCGAATCCCTGTTATACTCCAACTATGCTAAAACCAAAGGGGGAAGGTCTTAACCTACAAGTGTGCCTCTGTTCACCCATTAGTATAATTGGGTAAGAGTGAAAATACTGGGAGAGTAACCTGCAATGGACTAGCATCCCATCCAGTAAGAGTTGAACTCCTAGTCACTTCACAATACAAAAACTGGGATAAGCTCTGGCCTGATGAGCCATAGGCCTCAGGTATAATCAGTATTTATTAATTGGTTTTAACTTTCCTTTTTTTTTACTTGTTGTTACTGAATAATATGCCTTAAGATGAATAAGTGAATGCTTGGATTTAATAGGCTGAACATCATATATACTTTTGGAGACAACCATCACTTGCAACTATAATGTTAATACTGGGAATACGTTTAACTTGTACATATGAGTTAAATTTATTCTTGGCCTGGATTATTACTTTATTTTGTTATAATTTTTTTTCCAACCTAAACGCACAGCTTCACTGGAAGTCAGTGAATGCTTCAGGGTTTTGAAAGAAAGAAAAAAAAAAAAAACGTTTCATTAATGGGACAATGTGTTCTTCACTTGTCCTGCCTAGGAGCACAGCATCTTCATATAATGATTCGTATACCTCTCAAAGGGAGAGAACTTTACAAATAACTGTAATTTATCAAACCGATAATGATTTAACTGACATGACTGAAATCTCAAACTTAAACATATTGGCACCAGTCAGTTACAGACTGCTCACTGCTTCAATTGTCAATAGCCTAATCCATAATCAAATTTTACACAAGTAGTATACTGCATGTGATGTTTAGTTATTTACACTCATTTTTAGATTTTGTATTAATTTATAGGACCAAATTGTGATGGCTAAACAAGAGTGTCAGAACATGTCCATATCGGCAGGTCTCGTGGGGTGTTCCTAATATGCAGTGCTAAGTATCTACCAGAAGTGGTCCAAGCAAGGACATCCAGTGAAATAGCAACAGGGTAATGGGTGCTTAATGCTCACTGACATGCATGGGGATTTACTGTATTACTGTATTACAAATTAAGATAAAATAAAAAGATAAGATGCCCCACAATGGCCTGCTGAGCTGTCCATGGTGTACTCTGCCCTCTCCCAGAGTCGGCTGAGATGGGCGACCCTAATTAGGCTTAAACAGTTCAGAAAATAAATGAATGAATGAAAAAAATATTATAAGACAAGATATGCTTAATTGTGCCCTCAGGGAAAGCTTTCTGAGGCTTAGTGCTTTAAGAGCAACAACACAAGAGTCAGGGTTTTGAGCAGAGCAGTGATACCAGAAGTTAATGCTGTTTTGGCGGTACAAGGGGGACCTGCACAATATTAGGCAGGTGGTTTTAATATTATTGCTGATCAGTGTATACTTCAATAGCATGCTGTACACCTGTGTTTCCGCTATGTTAAAAACCACCTGCTACACAATATCATGGCCAGCTGTCTCTGAATATTAGATACAATATAAATGATTCTGCTATTATAAAACTGGGAAAGGGATTGCTGTGTGGTCTACTGCAATTAAATTTTTTTTTTTTTTTGGACCAGAATAACTATAAAATCCAGCATGTATTTCACTTCAACCAGCATGTATTTCACTTCAAAATGGCATCTTCCATTTAATTGTTTTCTGAAAAACCTTTCCAAAATTAAAGCTTGAACTCTGAGTCTATCTTATTCCCTTTCAGCTGAGTGAAGTCAGGTCTCTTTTGAGGAAAGGTTTTGCTGACAGGTCAGAGGCCATGTGATCGGTCAGCTCAGTGAAGTCGAGAAAAAGGGAAAAATGCATTTGTGGAACGGATTGGAAGAATGTTGTTCAGACTCTGTGTGTATAAACATTGTTTCAGGCTTTTTTTCTGGAGACAGAAAAAGTCTCCACCTGCAACTAAGCAATGGAAATGCACTGAGCCTCTTGTTACAACATAGTAAATATCTTCTTATGCTCAGAGAGCAGTCAATGAATCTGTAAGCCTTCCAAGGTCCTTTATTCCAGCAGTGACATCAGAAAAGAGGGGGTGATGAAACAAAGGCTGTAATTAATCTTTCCAACAAAGATTAGGGTTTTTAAAAAGTTTCTATAAAAAACATTCGCTTTATCATATTACATATTTTCTCATGTCATCCAGGTTTTGATGAAAAGCATAAAAAACAGAAAGTTGATCACGACTTAATATATAAATTAAGTTAGGTACTGGGGGAAAGAAAAACACTCTCCTCCAGTTCTCTCTTTTAATTTATTGTTATAAATAATAATTTTGTGGTCCCCACCAACTTCTATAAATTAACAAAAATAACCTCAGGTGACATCTAACAAAAAACACCACAGATTTCAGTATTCAGTATTTTTTGGCAAAAAGTAAAACCAACAAACCAGCGAGGGGGAAAATAAGTAAGGTGTTCTGAAGCACACATGTGTGTGTCTGAAGAATGGATATCAGCTTCAAAAAGACTCACAAACAAACAGTTGAAATTTAGGGGAAAAAATCTCCCAGTTCCCTATTTTTCAACAGTTTCTATGATCCTGTGCCCACTGTAGCCTCAGATTCCTGTTTTTTTTTCAGACAGGAGTGGATCCCAATGTGGTATTCTTCTGTTGTAGCCCATTAACTTCAATGTTTGATGTTTTATGCATTTTATGATACATTTCTGCTTAACCCAGACGAAAAGTGCGCTTATTTGAGATGCTATTAAAAATCCTTTCTAATGGCTGCTGTGTATGAAAATCTGCATTTTCTGAAATACTCATACCAGCCTGTCTGACATCAACAACCATGCCATGTTCACAGTCAAATTTATCTTCTCTTTCTTTGAGTGTATATACAGTCGCAGAAAAGTATGATATTTTTTTATTATTATTTCCTTTGAAGTAATTATAAAATATTCAGTGCAAAAAAAAAATACTACAAATTTTTATTCTCACTGATGTGAATAGACATTAACATTAAATCACTGTATGGTTTCTCCGGAATCTAAATAAATATACATTATACATAACATAGCATGAGGTTTTTTGTGACTGGATCACACTGACTGGCTTTTACAAACAACAAAGTCTGTTGACTTCATGTAAGGGCTTCAATCATTTCCTCTGCATGTGATTAATACACTGCCTTTTTATTCTCATTTATACATCTTCATGCAAATTGCACCTGGAAAAAAGGGAAGGCTAAAAAGCAAAGAAATCTTTTTTCATCTGCAATTAAGGCCTAATCTTTGATAGAAGGAATAAAAACAGTGCAACCCATTAATTAAGTGAATAAAAAACAACAAATTTCAAAAACAAGGAATGATGCCAAATACTATAGCTCTTTCATGCATATTGATGGAAAGCATCTGCAAAAAGTACAACACTGACTCTTGTGTCTTTCTTAAGTGCCCTCCCTGTGTGCTTTTGCCTTGTCAAAAAAAAATCTGGAGCAGTCTGTTCGCAAATCTGTAACATTGCCTGAACTCTCACCTTCAAGTACAGGTTAACGGATTCTTATGGGAATATTGAGACATCACTGGAAAGATTCTGCATCAGCCTTAAACTATCCTAAACCCTCTTTCTGTGGAAGGCTCTATACATTACAGTCCACCTTCTCTAGACATCAAAAGTAAGAGTTTTAGCTGTGAAACTCATTTGATCAGACTTGATAATCTATTATTATTATTATTATTATTATTTTAGATTACATTATATGAATTATTTATAGCAAATAGGTATGCCAATAACACAATAGGCAAAAGAGTTATCTGATTTTCAAAGAGGGCGTATTGTGGGTCAGTCTGAGGGTAGATTTAGCCAGAGTCAGATTGCACAAAACCTTGCGATTCCTCTTGCCACAGTCAACAGAGAGATTGTATAGTACACCAAAAAGGCAAGAAATCTTTGCTGTAAAGCAACTGATGTTGCAGAGAAACTCCAAGTGAGTACTGTTTAAAGGTATCTCCATCAACTTGGCTACTATGTATATATTTTATAAACCTTTAAAAAATTATGGTATCTATTTACTTTTGATATGTTATCATAGATGAAAATAAGAAAACAGCTTGGGGTGGGACCAAGTATATTTTACAGACATTGTAGTGTAGGGTGGGCAATTTTTATATGGAAAAAAAAATAAATATTTTTTAAAACACCCTCTTATTTTAGGAGGTTTGATGAAAAAAATATCCCAGTAAAAATTTCAGGACTATAAAATAAGTCTGAGTGGTCCCCCAGAGCCCTTCAGTTTTGCATATTTTGACTGAAATTTGGTGATATTTTAATTTTCTGTTACTTTATTTTCTGTATCAATAACCCATGTAACGTCTAATCAGACCATGTAAATTCATAATACAATATGTTTTAATATATATATAAGTGTAGTTTTATCCATGATGGCATGTTTTATTAAAAAATTTCATCAGTATTTACTTGTAACTAGCATTCATAAATAACATCCAAAAAGCGAACTTACACCATATTTCAATTATTTCATGCAAAAACAACATGTTTTGAAAAGTCTTGTTTTAGTCTCTATGCAATAAATATATTGATGTGAAAAGCCTAATTTGTAATGGAAATATATCTGTAAGAAAGTTTCTCTCAGCTGCTCGTCTGTGTCTGCTGTTACGCGTCTAGGAGCTCTGGAGCAAAGAACAATACAACCACACAAATTAAATCAGTCTGGTTTATTCTTGGTTTGCTCAAAGTACTGTGTTTCACACAGGCTTTTTATACAGTGTGAGTAGTGCAAAAGAGAGATTAAGAAGTTGCAAAACAGGAACTTTGCCCGCGCCTTGCAACCTCTTCCTGCATCAGCTGAGCATAGTCCGTGTAAACAGTACAAAACAAGAACATATTGAGTTGCAAGAAATCAACTTATCACATGTTTATCTAAGTCTTAGAGAGAGAGTGTAAAAATACAGCAGTAAGACAGAATGCAGCAGAAAAGGCAAAGAATATATTCTTACAATATCTCAAGGCATAGAAATATTGCAGCTGGCCACATTTTGAGACTACGGACTCGTTTAGAGTGATTAATAACTGGTAGCTTGTTCCACAGGTATGCTGTGAGCAAAGCTCCATCCTTACATCCTCCACCTCCTAAAATAAGAGGGTGTGCAGAGGGTGTAAAGGAATCAGGGAAAAAATTGGGGGCCACCCTGTTGAACTGACAGAGCAAGATGACATTTTGTATAAGTTGATTAGGTCATGCGCTCTGCCATGATGGACTGTGATTTCAACCACTGTAAGAGAAGTAAACCAGTAGAACTCAACACACACTGGAGGCAGATGAAAATTCTACAGTTTAAAAACAGAGCAGACAAATCTAAAATTTGAAGCAAACTCATGCACAACATGTGTGCATGACTAAAAATCTATACCCAGTTGCACTGATTCTCAGCACAGAGGTGAACAGGAAATGTATTTGTTCTTGATTTGCCATCTGTGCTTGACCATTAACCTGTGGGCTCTCACAGACATGCAAGGTGAATTTTACACCTTAATGTCTAACAATGTCCTCCTAAATACCAAAATAGTGAAACACATGAGTAAATATGAGCTCTGCCACCTTAAAAACAGTGGGTAAGCTGGATAGCTAAAAATAGGCACAGGTATTTGGGTGCAGGCACAGGTACAGGTATATGAGACTATGTAGCTGCAGACCAGAGTGCACATGCTTGGGCACATGAGCATCAAAACTGGACCATGAAGCAATAGAAGGAAATGGACTAGTCTCATGAATCACAGTTTATTTTACATCATATGGCTGGGTGCATGTGTATTGTGTTTATTAGCAAGAATTGGAAACAGGATGGACCATGTGAAGAAAGCAAGCCATTGCAAAAGTGTGATGTTCTTGGCAATGCTTTGCTGGGAAACACTGGGTTCTAAAATTCATGTGACTCTTGATAAGTACTATCTGCCCAAACACTGACATTGAGTACATCTCTTTATGGCAATGCTGCTCCCAAATGGCAGTAGCCTCATTCAGCAGGATAATGCACCCTGTCATACTGCAACAACTGTTCAGGAATGATTTAAAGGAAAATTAAACCCAAACTTAATAAAGCTTGCATACACTCTATATGTCTTTGCATACAAAGTGTGCTACTGTTATTATAGGCTACATCGTTACAAAAAAATAAATAAATAAGTAAATCTGCACACGGGAGGCACCAATGTACTGTGAAAGTTGCGTGTGATTCATGTGTAAGCAACAGTAAATACAGAAGTAATGTGCATATGAATGGCGAGACATACATTACATACCCATACAGTGGTGCACCCTTTGTCTAATGTATGTAAAAAGCTCGTATTGTGTATAGATGTGCCTAGTTTTATTTTATACGAAAGTTTAGTAGTTCATATCTGATTTGTTAGTTTAATATCTTTATACTGTTATTATTGATATTACCTTGCCTTATATGAACTGACAAATTCATGTCCTATTCTCGCAAATTCACACACTCGCAGGAGTGAAACGCCAACCTTTTCAAACTGGTTAATGCAAACCATTAAATGAATTTTAGCAGCTTAAATCTTTAAAAATAAAAGTAAAAACCATCTGATGATGAAAATATATGTACATTCATGTGTAACGAGAGAGTCTGGAGGTTTTATTTTACTTAAAAAAAAAACTGGCCAAAAAAACTGGCCTAAAATTTCCCATCTATGGGATGTGCTGGACAAACAAGTACAAACCACTGGGTTTAACTTATAGGAATTACAGGATGTGCTATGAACTCCTTGGTGTCAGGAGGTCCTGAACCTCAGTGGTCTTGTAGAGTCCATGCTTTAATGGATTAAAGGAGTTATTGCAACACAAACAGGACTAAAACAATAATAGGCAGGTGGTTTTAATGTTATGGCTGATTGATGTATATAAATATTGTTATGGATAATTATAAAAAATTATTTAAATAATTTGACCTTTGAGTAAAAAGAATGTATAAAAAGAATTTAAAAGAGCAGTGATAGTTACACACTTTAATTACAAAAAATAATAATACTTTCAGCTTTTACTCCCAAAACATGCAATTCACGTGAAATGATGTTAAAACTTGCCTTGTTTACTGACAATTCTCTAAAAGAAATTTTTTAGGTCTCAATTTCTCAGTTGAATATACAATCCTGTGGTGTTCATATAAAAACAACAATGATACTACCATATTAGTCTCTCCCAAGAAGAATGAGGTGCTTGAAAACAGGTTATTAACTTCAGACCACATTCACAAATACAAGCTCTGCATTTAGGCAGGGGAACGCAAATTAACCTGAGGTGCCATCTGCAATCAAGCCTAATTTCAATAACACGGTGTTTCGTATTCGTGTGCACTCCCATTAGCATAATCAAGCAGCAACAAAAATGTTTTCCTGGCGGATAATAGTGCATTCATCACATGCACATGTGCATGAGAAAATTATAGAGAGAGACACAAGAGTCCGGATTGCATTGGCGTCTCCCATCAACAGCAGACGACCAGCCTATAGGCAAACTTGTCTTCTGCCCTGATCTGAAATGAGAGGAGACTATGAATACTTACCTGCTAAGTCTATACCAAAGTTGGTGGACTACTATGATACTCTACATCTTTATTTTACACAGGATTTTTGTCTTAACTTGTCAAAAAATTCAATTTCCCTGTTGACATTTTCATTGAGAATTCTACAAAGCACAAACTTCCACTTTGGTGAGCTCACCAATGGGATGAACATGAGGTGAACAGACTCTCTGAAGACTGGCTCTGATAATATTTCTAATAATATGGTGCCATATGCAGTTCCCTTGGGTGCACATCAGCCCAGAAAGTGAAAGAAGAAAAAAAGGAAATGCTGCTTCAGTGCAGCTGCTTCAAGTGAAACACTATATTCGAAACTGCATACCACATATTAAACACTAAAAAACCTGGCAACATATCCAAGATGGGACTTCTTTGACCCTTTAATTAGATCTCAACACTCTTACAGGTTATATTATATGATTGCTTATGTGATCTCAGCGCTCCATATATACACACTAGGGTGGTCCTTATTTTCGAACTTTTGAATTGTAAAGCAGGCACCCCCTAAAAAGGTTTCAAATGCTGAAAAATGAAATGCCTACAAGGATTTTTCCAGTCAAATAATATTTAAGGTATGCTCAAAGGCTCCGAAGTTTCTCTCCTATAAATGTCTGGCATGGTGTGGAAGGCTGCCTGCAAACGTGATAAGTTCCCAAACTACATATATTTCAGGCACTACTATGCCATTGCCTCATTGGTAAAAACACAGCTGAATAATGTTGTAGTTCTGATCCTACAGAGGTAAACTAAACATGAATTCTGTAATTTAAATATGTATGGGATTGTATGGCACACTCAGCAATGACAAAACTAAAGTAGTGCAGACTGCAGACTGTATACCATTGTAGAGAAGTGCAGAATACTCCCTGAAAGTAACTTAATTATTCTTTATTAATCTGTAACATTATGGTAATTAATCTGTAACATTATGATAGTTAATGCTTAAATTGCAGTAATGCATAATTTCATCGACTTTGAGCATACCTTAAATATTATTCAAAATTTTTTACATTGAATGTAACCAATTTAAGGGGTGCCTGTCAATTTTACTCAAACTTAAATTTTTTACCACCAATAAGGACCACCCTAAATCACACACACTACCATTCAAAAGTAAAGGGTCATTCAGAACATTTCACATTTCCATGAAAACAAATTTACATCCATCAAATGTCAAATAAGTTCCAATATAAATATGAAATATAGTCAAGACATAGGTTAAAAATAGTAATTTTATTAAAAATAATCAGTTTGTTCTACTAACTTTTCTTTTGTCTAAAATCCTTCATTTGCAGCCACTACAGATATTTTGTCATTCTGGCTGTCAATTTAACTCCACGCCTCCTGAAGCACCTCACACAAGTAGGTCTGATTTGGTGACTGTGCTGGCCACTCCATTACTGAGCGAATACAAGCTTCTTCTCTAAATAGTTCTTGCATCATTTGAAGTGTATTGGGCTATCGCCATTGTTATGCTGTAGGAGGACAGTGGCTCCAATCAAGTGCCATCCAAGGATTGCCTTTCTTGTTTGAGGTCCCTTTTATCCTTTACAACTCTCCCACTTTACTGTATGAGATCCTTAGTTACTTGGAAGTTTCTTGAATGAAATAGCCTTAATTTCTCAGAACAAAGATAGACTGATGTATTTCAGAAGGGAGGCTTTTTTTTTCCCTCTGGCAATTTTAAGTCTATAATCAAACTCACAAATGCTGATTCTCCAGATACTAAACCTAAAGAAAGGCAATTTTACTGCTTCTTTAATCAGCAAAAACAGTTTAATCAGTGAAAAACAGTTTTCAGCTGTGCTGACATAACTGCAAAAGGGTTTTGTAATTATCAATTTTCCTTTACATGACAAACTTGGATTAGCTAACACAATGTACCATTGAACCAGAAGTATGACCTGAA
This sequence comes from Neosilurus mollespiculum, assembly GCA_030014195.1. Taxonomy (NCBI): domain Eukaryota; kingdom Metazoa; phylum Chordata; class Actinopteri; order Siluriformes; family Plotosidae; genus Neosilurus; species Neosilurus mollespiculum. The sequence goes on along the minus strand of JAQMYF010000010.1, from coordinate 7,554,725 downwards.
AATGGGCCTGTACGCCTTTGAAAATATTCATCCAGCCATTTTCACCTACAATAGACATTCATTAACAGTGTCTAGAATGTCTTTTTCAATTACTTTTTTTTTATTCTAAGTAACTCCAAACTTTTGAGTATGTACGTAGTGTGTGTATGTATGTATGTATGTATGTGTAAAACAATGGAAAAAGTCACTTATTTTGCTGATTTTCAATCCGTTTCGTGATTTCTCAGGGTATTTTCTAATTATTTATATTCGGCACAAGAATACATACTTACAGAATCCCAGAAGGATTCCTGAGATAATATAATGGTAAACCAATGAGAAGCCTCAAAACAGACATGACTTGGTATAAATAGAACTCTGTTGCTAGTAAGATGCGATCAAGAAGGATTCATTAAGTTTATGGATGCTGAATGCGGACATTCAGAAACTGGTTCTGTAACTGTAATTGTTGTTTTCTCAAAAGTAACATTTCCTGAATAGCGACATGCAAAGTGATGTAACTCAAGTCAATTTTCATGCTATACTCATATATTATACCTCATTCTGAATCATATTAAATTCTCTTTCCAAATATATGAAGATCCTAGTATGTCAAATTTCCTACTTAATCCATATTATGCTGAAGCTGGTCACATTTATTTGTAGAAGTTTGGGGAGTAGTTCATTTCAGTTCATTATTTGCTAATAGTTATAATTTTATGGATGGTCTAATTAATTCCTTGGAAGTTGTAAATGAGGCAAACATTGCAGATAGTGATGAGGAGTGAGGTACCCCGGTACACTGAAAACCCTTGTTTAACTAGCTTTGACATGACATTGTTTGCTGGTGAATTTCTTATCCTGTTTTTATTTTTATTTTTTAGAGTGTTCTATTCTTAAAGTTTTTCATGTGTAAGAAGTGTTTTTCATGCTGTTTTTTCTTACAATTGTATTCGTGCTTAAAGGATTTATTATGATTTGATTAAAAAAAAAAAAAAAAAAAAAAGGATATATATAGCATTTTGGAAAAAAAATACTTTAGTGTTGCTGCTGTTGTTTTAAATACCAGACTCTAGATTTGAATTTATTAGTTAAGAATGTTAAAACCAATTTAAATAAAGTATTAATACAAAGAACAAAGTAAAGATACAAGATACTGAGCATATTTTTCTTGAAACAATAGAAATGGATTCATGGCGTTTTGAAAAAGAGCTCTACATATATA
>JAQMYF010000010.1:7485425-7511777 GCA_030014195.1 Neosilurus mollespiculum | reverse complement strand
TGTGTGTGTGTGTGTGTGTGTGTGTGTGTGTGTGTGTGTGTGTGTGTGTGTGTGTGTGTGAAAGAAAGAGAGAGAGAGAGAGAGAGAGAGAGAGAGAGAGAGAGAGAGAGAAAGCGCATCTCTGGGACATGTCTTTCATGTTAAAATATTTCATGTGAATGCGTGAATGCACTGATTTGTTTTTTCTCAGACAGTAATTAAATGTCACCAATCAAACTGCCACCACTCAGTACCACAGTCAAGTTATTCCACATGCATACATCCTGACTGACTCCATTTTAAATAATTTGAGAGGCTCTTCTATTGGTTTGCCTTTAACCAATTCCAACTGCTGGAGAAGCCAAGTGCTGAGCGTTTTTAATCAGAGCAGATGAGGTGAGTAAAGGATATAAAAAAAGACAGGGTTTAAGCCTAAACACAGTAATGACAACATTCCTAATCTGTGTACTGCCATTACACAACATCAGGGGTTTTTTTTAGTTACAATATATCGGAGTCTATAGGAGGCATTTGAATTATTTAGGAAGTATGGGTAGAAGTAACAATCAGTTTTGAAAGTTTTGGTGAATATTGTTAAAAAGTCCTCAAGACAGAATAAAACATTTTTTTATATTCTAAAAAAAAAATTGATGGCCATATTGTGTAGATTTTGTTGCATTATGCTGTTGTAACATTCTATATCCATCTCTATGCTCAAAACAGAACAAATATTTAAAAAAAAATATATGAAGTTTACAGCTATGGGCTGAAAATTGGCACATGCCAATCATTGCAATTAAGCGATAGCAAGAATAATTAAATGGCTTTCCTCCGATCACAAACAAGAAACTGTCTATTAGTATTCATTCCCTCATTCATTTTCTAAGCCGCTTATTCCTAATTAGGGTCGAGGGGAGGCTGGCACCCATCTCAGCCAACTCTGCGCAAGGGCGGGGTACACCCTGGACAGCTTGCCAGACCATTGCAAGGCCAACACTCACACAACAATTCACGCTCACACTCATACCTAGGGGTGATTTGGAATAGCCAATTAGGCACCTGTGCATGTTTCTGGACTGTGGGAGAAAACCGGAGTACCCGGAGGAAACCCACGCAAGCACGGGGAGAACATGCAATCTCCACACAGAAACCCCCGAGCTGGGATTTGAACCCAGGCCTTCTTTCTGTGAAGTAGACATGCTATACGCTACGCCACTGTGCCGCCTGTCTATTATTACTCATTAAAAAGACGACAAAACGTGAAAAAGGCAACAAAAGTAAGTAAGTGATATTCCAAGCATATTCAGATGCAAGAAATATCAATGCTCCAAGCATGACGGAAGATTTAGCAACTGATTCAATGGTTCATTCAGTTATAAGAACAATGAGGTCAAGAGCAATGTTAGGTGAGGAGGCCTGGAGTGCAGTCTTTAAGTGTTCCAGTTCATACCAAAGGTTTTCCGGTTAGGGTTCTGTGCAGGACACTCAAGTTCTTCGACACCAACATTGAGAGACCCTGTCTATACAGAACTCGTTTTGTCATTGTGGAACCTGTCAGTGAAGGAAAATTCAAATGCTGTGTGCTTACAACATTGTGGCAACAGTATGGGGAAGAACCACATATGGGTGTGCTGGTCAAGCGTGCACATACATATACTGTATGTCCATATTCATTCATTTGCTGGATCACTTAATCCTACTAGGGTTATGGGGAGGCTGGTGCCTATCTCAGCCAACTCTGGGTGAAGGCTGGGTACACCCTGAACAGTTAATAAGTCTATCGCAAGGCCAACACACAGAAATCCTACTGATACTTACTCCTAGGGTCAATCTGAGGAGTCCAATTGCAAAACCTGCTAAGTCAAGTTGGTCAGTTTTAAGAAAAATCATTTTTTTTATAAGCATGCAAATGTTTTGACAGAGTTTCACATCTTATGCTACAATTTATAACGAGTTAGCAGGTTTTGAAAGTGGAGCTATCAGTGGGACATGTGCAGGTGCCTGAAAGAGGCTAAGGGAAATAACTCTTTTTATTTTTATTTATTTATTATATCTTTTTTTTGCAAGTAGACTCCTCATTTGGAACAGCAAATCAGCCTAATGTGCATGGCTTCGAACTGTGAGAGAAAACTGGAGTACCCAGAGGAAACCCACACAAGCATGGGGAGAACATGCAAACTCCACACAGAAATGCCCTCGCAAAGACTCAAACCTGTAAGGCGGATGTGCCAGCCACTACGCCACCGTGCCAGCCCAGTCCATATTTACAGAAATGCATATGCAATATTATTATAATATGACATGCATTCTGCATGTGATTCTACAGGGTTTCTGAAAAGTGTGACTTAGAATTTATTATATACAGTATGTTGTTATGTTTCACATAATTGGTAGCAAAACAAAACCAATTAAAATTGAGGAAACTTTGTCATAGCCATAGTGGCTTCATCAAGCCTAAGCATAAAAAAGGAAATGTTGTGACTATTCAATCCTTTTAATTGCTTATCTAACCCTCAGTAAGCAAGGAATTTTATGCAGCTGGACATTTATGACCTTATGACCATCTATCATAAGGATCCTCATTTCACTTTTAATGAACAAGATGTCCTCGAATCACATGATCATTTTAGATTCGGCATTTAATACTTTGTATTATTAGAAGTGAATTGATATTTAGCAGATTAATTATGTCCGAAACAAAGAACATGATGCTAGAATAAAACACGTATTACCCAAAATAATGTTTGTAAGAAGGAAGAGCAGAGCAGTTGTATCTCGGTCACTGTCTGTGGTGCCTCCACGGTCACAATGGAGATAACCAGCTCTGGCAGGGAGGCAAGCCAGCGGCGATTTGCCAGTAAACACACAAGCGCAGCCTTCACTGCATGATGCAAACTGAAATCTTTCGCTTTGGCTAATAAATATACACACATGCTGCTATCAACACGTGCACATGTGGGAAACTAAATATAGAATGCCTTCAGATGTGTGCTTTGTGGTGTGTGTGTGGGCCCATGGGCCAAGAAGAAGCAATAAGAATATAAAACAATATAGGGCAATTTGATTTCCTTTTAATAATCTAGGCAATATATGGCTAGCTCCAGGGTGAAATCAGGATTTGGATGCATCTTATAGAGACAGGCATCACCTGTGGGAATAGGAGGCAGAGGCTGGTCCTTTAATACAATGTTAAACCCACAACACATCAGCATATACACTATACTCACGATCCGCATGAATCCGCAAAAAATGACACAGAAATTACCCACAGTGGTAAGAGGTCAAAAGAAAGACTCTGCATGTGGTAAATCAAACTTATCTATCTACATTGCTTTCATGAATGCCAGTAAAGGACATTAGACTAAATGCCATGCAGCCTTGTGGTGTGGCTTTTCATTTGCAAAGTGGACACTCAGTGGCACCGAGCAAACGCCACAAGATGCTGGCATAGGCCATGCTCACGTTCTCTCTCTCTCTCTCTCTCTCACACACACACACACACACACACACACACACACACACACACCCACACACAATCACAGTGCCTACACACAACTAGGCAGCTTAGAGCCATGACGTCAAAGAAAATATTTTTGGAATGACGCACACAAGTCCCCCCCAGACTCCCCCCAGCATGGCACCAAATCGTTTTAGTTACATGGCTGAAATTCCTTCCAGCCCACACATCCCACCAAAATGTAAGCTATTTTTGGAGTTTGGGATGCTATAACAGGAAAATATCCGCCTGCTGGATAGTGGTTAAAAAAAGGGACATCATCCATTCTCTTACACCTTTTGTCTGTCCCGCTGCCTTCGAATGAAAAAATGATGTGAGTGTGAAGGAGCTGCTTACAGTAACACGCACTGTGGTTCTAAAGCAGGGCTAATTATAACAGCACCAGACAGACAACAGGACCCAAACAGAGTTCCACTACAGGTCATGTTTACCAAGAGTGCTAAAAAGATCAGGTTTACAACAGGTTTACAAAATAATCACGGGTGAAACACAAGTCTAAAAGAAGACTGTTTAGACAAAGATTTACATTGTTTGTGGATTACAATTTAACTGTATGTATATGGTATCTTAATTATGTCTGCATGTTGAGAGCATCAGATGACATGGATCAGCACTTCTGCCTATTTCTAGCATGGTGAAACAGATGCATTACACTCCATCGACCCTGACATCACTGTGAGGAGTCATACGCGTGCAGCAGCCTGATATGAATATCCTGAGCTCATATCGCTATCTCTGACAACATTGGCTTCCACCTTTCCAGGTTTCTGGTTGCGCTGCTTTATGTGGACTTAGCATTTTTCCCTCTCCCCGGCTTCATGAAACGTGATCCAGTCTTTGCCGATGGTGAAGCTTCGTTCCGGAATGACAGGAAGAAACAGTTGCTTTGCAACACCAGCAAAGCTTTTTTTAGATCCATGAGTTTTTGGCACTTGAACTAGCTATAATAGCAGTGAGTCAAGCTAGAATGGCAAAATGACAGACATTCATAGGCATAGAGTGGGCTACAATAGCCTGATACCACTAGTGAACAAGTTTTTTTTAGTTTGCATTTCTTTCTATTAAAAAAATTATTATGACTTATTCATTCATTCATCCATTCATTCATTCATTTTTAAAGCAGCTTAATCCTCATTGGGGTCGCAGGGAGGCTGGCTCCCATCTCAGCCGACTCTGGGCTGACACCCTGGACACCTCACCAGGCCATCGCAGGGCCAACACTCACAACCATTCACGCTTACACTCACATCTAGGGGCGATTTGGAAAAGCCATTCAGCTTCCTGTGCATGCTTTTGGAATGTAGACGGAAACCTGGAGGAAATCCACGCCCGAGCCCAGGAATCGAAAGCCAGGACCTTGCTGTGAGGCGGACATGCTAACAACTGCACCACCATGCCACCCTTTATATTATCAGCAACAACTTGAGGAAAAAATAAAATCAATCCTGTCAGTTCAACTGCCCTGACAGAAAACATCACACACTGTAATGTTTTGTTGGCTTTAGCTTTGATTACAGCATGCATGTGCTGTGGCATTGTTTCAGTAAACTGTGATGGCACAACTTTTACCGCAGTCCTCATGTTATGAGCTCGTGTTGAGAATGGGAGAGTCAAAGCACTGTGTAAAGTCTTCTCCAGCTCATCCCAAACACTTGCACTAGGGCTAATGTCAGGACTCTGTGGTGCCAGTTCATGTGTAAAAATGATTACTCATGCTACCCAAACCAATCTCACTATTTGTCCCCAAGTTTTATATCCATTGATGGGATAACATGGTCATTTACATGACCGTAAAGGTCATTTACAAGGTCATTTATGAGCACTTACATGATCGCAAATAAGTCAGTTTTTTCCTGCCATATTTATTGTGTGAAGTTAATGATTCAACACTATCCTTCCACTTTAATTAATGCACTGGACAGTTCTTAACCTAATTGTGTTGATTTTACATTTTACTCCTTTTTTTTTTTTGGATGCAGGCCAATAATTTGACCCTTCTGAAACACACTAACATATTTTCCATGACCAATGGGCACATCCTCTGACATGGGTGTTTAAGAAATGAGAAGGTACTCAATGCAATTTGAGACTGAATATCATGTTGCCAGCTAAAGCATATTAATCACTGCAGTAATTATTCAATCAAAAGCTTTTGCCCATTTGCTCATTAAAATCCAGACAATGACACAAGTACTTTCATTGTATTGAGTCTGGAGGTGCGGTTGTGTAATGGTTAGCACGTCCACCTCACAGCAAAAAGGACCTGTGTTCGAGTCCCGGGCTGGGTGTTTTTGTGTGGAGTTTGCATGTTCTCTCCGTGCTTGTGTGAGTTTCCTCCAGGTACTCTGGTTTCCTTCCACAGCCCAAAGACATGTGTATCAGGGTTGCGCATTTGGCTATTCCAAATTACCCCTAGATTTGAGTGTGAATGGTTGTGTGTGTTGCACTGCGATGATCTGGCAAGCTGTTCAGGGTGTATCCCGCTTTTGTCCAGTGTGGAAAATGAGTGGTGAGTGAGAGAGTGTGTTGAGTTTCAACTTTGGGACCTTAATTTTCAATAGAGTCTTTGTAAAATATTAGTTTTTTTTATTGGTCATAAGAAGAAATACTCTTCTTGTCAACTTAGAAATAATGCAGTTATTGAGATAATTGGATTTTTGAATCATTTGACATTTAAGTGATATTGTAATGGGTTGTGCTCAGTTCTATTACTGTATAAGGGATAAAGCCAGAAAACACTACCAATGATTTCTCATGTAACCTCCATTGCAGAATTCATTGTGTTTACCGCACGTGCTAAATTTCTATGCTGATAAAGGATCAGAGTGCTTGTCATAATGTGCATGAGCTGCTAAAAATGTTACAGTTTCTGAAATCATTGGTCTGTCACCAAATGCTAACAGCTTATCTGTGCGGGAGTGCAGATGGGCACCAGTTGCCACAACAGCACATTTAACTGATCGTTTGTAATTTTGTTATTGCAATATTTATTACACGGTTTGTATCGCTTTCTATAATATTTAATGATGGCTAATGTGGTGATTTTAACAGAGATATTCAGGTTCATTGAACAGGGTGTACAGATTATTGCACACCATCGAGCAGTGAGTTTGAATACAAATGTGGTCTTTTCCTGCAAAGGTGAAGCTGCTCCATTTGCCAAGTGTCTAGTGCATTCTTTTATTACTTATTAATGTGTAGCACCTCAGTTCAATCTGGACTGTTATGATTTAAGCAAGCAGGAAAAATTCTGTCCAGAAATACCGTAATAATTGAAGTTTGTGAGTGATCCTCTTGTCGTGTACAATAGTGGGCCATATTTCCTTCCATCATTGTGGGTTTTTTTTTTTCACTTCTATTTGTATCTCCTTTTCAACTTTTCTAGTGTGTAATAGTTTCATTTTTGGTGTTGGAAAAAGTTTTTAATAACAAACCAAAATTGTGTTTTATTGATTGGGCACACTGAGGTACATAAGGAATTAGCCTGTTGTTTAAACATTTCACATTACAATAGCACAACTAGGCAAATAACAGAAACAACACTTACAATATAAAACATGTCTGTACTGAACAGTAGAAACTACATACAATACTGCATGTGCAATATAGTGCATCATATCATCAACATGAGGCTAATAATTCACACATAGTCTAAATATTCATTATTATATATTGCTTATAAAATTCTTTGATACTTGTCACCCCCTCTTCTCATAAGAAGAAGTCTTTATTTGTCACGTATACATTACAGCACAGTAAAGTTATATTCTTCATGTAGCCCAACTTGTTAGGAAGTCATGGTCAGCCAAGATACAACGACCCTGGAGCAGAGAAGGTTAAGGGCCTTGCTCAAGGCCCCAGCAGTGGCAGCTTGCCGGTGTTGAGACTTGAACCTCCGACTTCTGATCAGCAAGTCAGAAATAAGCGTTCAAAACAGTGAATATCCAACAAAGGGGAAAAAAGGCAACTTGAGCTTTTTTCCCAAGACCCAGTTCTTTTTTCAGATAGTTTAAAGTATTTAATTTTATTAAAATTTTTATTGTTTGTTTATTTATTTATTTTTGTTTTTAATATGTTAGATATGATTGGTTGTGAAAACTTTTTGTAAGGCACATTATCTCTCATGGCGCATGAGCTGTCATTAATTAACCATTTGTAATTTTTACATTCCTGTCTGATGTCCATTCCTGTCTGGTCACAGGAAACCCAGTAAAGCTGCTGCATCACTAAGTTGAAGCTGATTGGCTGTTATGTGTCAATGACTTCCATGACAATGGGCAGCAATAAAAAACACATTGTTTTTTAATAATGTAACTGAACCACAAAAAAACAGAAGGTTAGGTTTAGGGACTTGCACAGATTAAAGAACACATAGTCTAACTCAGGTAGGCAGACAAGCAAAGTAAAAGCAAAAAAGCACAAAAGAAACAGGAAAACTGAACATGAACTCCTAAACAGTTAATTAAACTAACAAGAGAGGTGATACAAATAAAAGAGGAAATCTGTTAGTGAAGGGCGGTAGAAAGAACACCCCCAATGTTAACCTTTCCTGCTTACGCCCCAAAATGTCATCGGGAAACCCAGTGGAGATTTATTAGTCAGATTGAGGGGTGTTTATGAATGAATGAATGATGAATGAATGAGGGGTTTTATGTTCTGAGGCCAAAGGCTGATCATACTTTGCCTCATTCAATAGCAGCTCATTATCCTGAGTGGATAATGCTTAAAACAAAAAGACACATTCTCACAGTTTGTCACGATAACATTATTGTCATGCTTTTTAAAAAATGGAAAAATCAATCATAATAATCTCATATAGTTTGCATTTACTTTTTTTCTGCATAGTATATTTTAAAACTATGAGTGATTTTTTTTAACCTTTTATGTTCTCATGTAATACATACTAAAACAATTATTTGCCACTGGCTTGGTAGATGTCGCTGGCTTTCCATCTCGGGCAGTATTAAGTAAAATCCTTCGAACCTTCAGTAAATAACTGTTAATTATCTCATTAAAATGATACCTATCATGGAGTGGGATATATTAAACAGCAAGTGAACAGTTTTTAAATATGTATGTTTTTGAACTTGTTAGTTTAATTACTGACCCCGCTTGGTAGAATTTTGAGTTAATTTGCAGTACTGTGAAAAAGTTATTGGCACATGTAAACAAATGTTTTTTTGGGCTGGAAAATGAAATCTAAAATATTTTTGTACTAACCCAATAATTCAGAAATAATAAAATAAAAATCTGTAAAAAGAAAAAAAATTGCAACAAAAAAATCAGACTGATTTTAGAAATGCTTTAATTCGGCTCACAGTGCTTTTGTTTTGTTTGTTGGCCAAAACAAGGAAATGGAAACCCCGGGGGGACAAAAACAAAAACAAACAAAAAAAAAACAGGCTATCAGATACAGTATGTGCTAAAATTACTTCCCACTATACCTCTGATCCCAGTTACACTTTGCCGGTTTGTGAAACTTATCAGCAAATTATATGCAGTTTATTATAAAATAGTAAAATGTACCCCAAACACTTTTTGAACAGCTTTAAATCTGATCATTTAAATCACTTCAGGAGGCCTGAGATGCATTTTAGAAGTGTTATACAAGTGTAAATGCATGTAATGCAAGTAAATGCATAAAGAGACATTTGATGACTAAAATCCATCCCACTAAGTGTTGCACATGCTCTGTAAAAGTTAGCATATTTAAAACTTAAAATGGCTCAGTAATATCACAGGAGGTTCACAGGCATTCACTGCTAATGCTGTGAACTCTAAATCCAATGATCTTTTTTATGTACACCTTTCTAATCAGCTACTGTTCAATAATTAGCTCCCAGTAGACGTATTTGGGAACGAAAGACAGAGAGAGAGAGAGAGAGAGAGAGAGAGAGAGAGAGAGAGAGAGAGAGAGAGAGAGAGAGAGAGAAAGATTTGGTGCACAGCTGGATATCATTTCAGTGACATCTTTGCCCATTCAGCAATTAGTGTTCTCCGTGACTAACTAAGCCGACAAAAAGCACCAAGGAAAGTAAAAAGGAAGCAGTACATTTGCTTAACATCTGTACATGATTTTTGGTTGTGTCATTTCAACAATCAACAAATGTCAAAGGTAATGCGGGTAGGGGGGTGGGGAGTTGTGAGAAGCACACCACATCCTCTCCTGTTGGTTAATTGTGGGGAAATACAGACTACTTATAGAAGCAATGAGGGGGGTAATGACAAAGTAATTTTGACTAATTTCGCTTGGCTCACTCTTTCATTCTGTCTGATTGCGTGAGAGCCTTCTGCATCATTACAGCAACATCTGCAGTGACTAACCGAGCGTATGCCATCTAGGGAAAGAGAACAAAGAGAGGGAAGGTGGAATAGAGAGGGAGAGAAAGAAAGAGGCACGGTGCAATGCAGGAAGTGGAGAACAGGGCTGATTGCCTCCTGGTGTCACAGTAAACCTGTGAAAAAGCTCAGTAAAAAGCAAACACAACCAAACCAGGTTGAGATGCTTCCCATAATCATCCCTGACAGCTGCCCACTGAAAGGCATGGCAAAAGCTAAAGGGCTAAACTGCTAGCTCTATAATCACTGCTTTGCACTACACTGCTTTGATGGACGTAAGCAAATTGAATTCCATATAAAAAAACAAAAATCACACTGGTGGCTTTAATCTGACTACAAAAAAAAAACCTCCAGAACAACATGTTTTATCATTACTATACTGTATTTATCCAGCAAAGAAAATTATTACCTCTGCATTTAACCCATCCAAAGTAAGCACACACACATGAAAACAGTAAGCACACACTCTGAGCAGTGGGCTGCCACACACACATTGGGGTGCCCGGAGAGCAGTTGGGGGTTAGGTGCCTTGCTCAAGGGCACTTCAGCCTTGAATGTGGAGGAAGGGAAGGTGCAGCTCACTACCCCACCACCACACATTTTTCATGCTAATCCGGGAATCAAACCAGCGACCTGTCATTCCCAAGGCCGCTTCTTAAACCATTAATTTGTTACTCATTAGTTAAACTGTCTATATGCACCCGGACGAATGTGGTCCTAGGTGTTGTAGTGGAAAAATAAGATAAGCGGCATCAGATTTCTCACTTTAATAGATATGAATATGACAATACACACACAGATACACATGAACCTATAATATAATTTACTTTTTATTCTTCATTTACCTAGAAAACAAGAAAGTAAATAATTACTATTTGCTTTATTATCTGCCCTCTATCTGTACATTAAACAATTTCAGGTGACTAAGTCTCTGACCTTCTTTTCCATCTGTGTGGAGAATAATTAACAATTATTCACAGAAGGTGAGATGGATCTCGCTGAACTCTTGTAGGGGTGCTTCTCTGCAGCAGGCACTTGTCATGATAGAAGGAAAAGTGGACGGAACAAAATGCTGCCAAATGCCGAATACATACTGCCCTCTTCCAGATAGTAGTCAATAGGACTCTTCCAATGTAACGCTGACCCAGCGTTGACCATATAATGGCTGAAGAAGGAAAAGGTGAATGGCCACGCATGGCAAAGTCATAGCCCAGCTTTAAAACCTATAAAAACTGAAAGTGTGAAATGACTTGAAGATTGCAGTCCAGCAATGATCACCATCCAATTTGAGTGAGCTAGAACAGATCTGTAAAGAAGAGTGGGCAAAAATATTGCACAGTCTAGTTGTGCAAAGTTGGTATAGAAGTCTTTAAACAGACTCATGGCTGTAATCAAAGCAAAAGGTGGCTCCAAAAAGGTGGGGGTGCTTTTTTCTGCACTGTTGCTATTATATTTTTCAGTTGGCTGTTATAAGTTGCACTGGGAAAATACGGCTGGAAAAGTATTTTGTGTGTGTGTTCAGGTCAGCATGGTAGCATAGTGGTTAGCAAGTCCCCCTGACAGCAAGAAGGTTCAAGATTCAAGTCCTGAGCTTTGCGAGGGTGTTTCTGTGTGGAGTTTGATTGTTCTTCGTGTGCTTGCATGGGTTTCCTCCAGGTACTTCAGTTTCCTCTGACAGTCCAAACATTAGACTAATTGGCTGTTCCAAACTGCCCCTGGGCGCGAGTATAAATGTTTTTTCTTGTGCATTGGTTGTACCCCGATTATGGTCAGAGTCAGCTGAGGTAGGCTTTAGCCACCCTAAGTGGTTTGGCAAATGAATGAATGAAAGAATGAATGATCCACTCCACAAACTCAGGGTAATGCTTCAATCAATTAAAAATTTTTAAAATAAACACTAAAATTTGCAATATGTACCTCAGCTTCAGCAAATATTTCTTATTTAGCCGTTGTAATTGTAATCTAATAATCCATTTCAGGTCAACTTAGATGAGCTCAGATGAACTATGTTTCAGCTGACTTCTGAAATTGTGCAATAGGTTTCACATTTGCATCAAGTGCATACAAATCAAGCTGCTTTTCTTCATCCTCAAGTCTTATTGCAGATTCAGATTCCATTAGAGCAGATACATCAGGCTGTGTCACGACTGCTCAGAGCCTGGAGTACTATCAACAGATACAGTTGCGTCCCATCATGGCCAGACTCTTATTATAGATTCTATTAAGATGAGCCCAAATTGGTCCTCTCCATCAGGGCCAGCATACTTTGTTTGTTTTATTTCTCGTCAACGAGTCAGAAAAGGCATTATAAGGCTCAACAGAGATAAGAAAAATTTTTACCACTTATTACTTATTAGTGGTCAGTAAGAAAGGTAAAAAACTGAGATAGATGCTTAAATACATCAGATTGTAGTGGACATCTTTCATTTAATCTATATTTCATTTGTTTAATTTCTCTGCTTTAAGCAGCAATTTAAAGTAGGAATAAAAGAAATACCAAATTTTTGTGTTTTTTGACTAAACAAAATATTGAAATATTCATCTTATCTAATATTTGTTCTGATAGCACATTGTGTGTGAAGTCTCAATTTAGTTTGTACGATAGCTGTGGACTTCGACACTTTGTGCTTTCCTTAGCAACATAATATTCTTTTTTTGTCATATTAACTCCAAAAGAAAGGAAAAAGAAAGACTGCTGCTAAACAACTGATTATAGCCGTTATAATATAAGTATTAACATGATGTGTCATTCATTAATAAATAAAAAGTTATTGGAAAACTTTACATAATTAGAGATGTTCTGTAGGTAAAAATAATCCTCCACTTCACATCAGGCCACACTGCACCACCCCTTATGGATTATTTTCGAATAACAGTGCACTGTCAGATTTTATTCTTTACTTGTGAACTGCACTGAAATTACTTAGTAAACAATCAAGTCTGATTTGCCGAAAAATACTAAACTTTGAGCTTAAGTAATGAGCCATGCACCAGCCATGGAACAGCTGAGAAGATTGTGCTCAGCTTGAAATTACACAGGGTATGAAGGAAACCATGACAACTTAACTTTTACATACAGAGCAAGATACTTATCACACAGGGCTAAAGAAAAAGCAAAATGTGATTATTCTAATGATCCAACTGAGTCACAATGAACCTTACCTTCCTGTAGAGCTTTTCACAACCAGATCTTTTGGATTAAACATATTATAGGGTGTGACTTGTATATTCGAATGCGTGAAATAAAATGGAGCTATACATTTTTAAATCAATTAACATAACCAAAATATAACAATTTAACTGACACCGATGCTGAAGACTGAGCACAAAAGCTGGAGGTGAAGGATGGCACATCGCACGTTAACACAGCATTAAATAAACACTGAAGTATTGCACAGTTTCATTTAATTTCATTTTCCCAACTACTTTATCCTTTATTAGGGTCATGGGGAGGCTGGTGCACACACACACACACACACACACACACACACACACACACACACACACACACACACACACACTGACATTCACACCAAGAGGCAATCAAGGATATCCAATTATCTTAATGAGCATGTCTTTGGACTGGGAGGAAACTGGAGCACCTGGAGGAATCCCATGCAAGTAATAACATGTAAACTCCACACAGAAATGCCCTCGCCAGTCTCTGGGCTCAAACCCAGGACATTCTTGCTGTGAGGTGGAAGTGCTAATCACTATGCCACCCTGTATATTAAAACATCCAAAATTGGTTCTGGAGATCGGAGGACTTGAATATTGAGACTGCCAGACAGTCATTTGGAGAAAAAGAGCTGGGAGTGAGGAACAAATTACACATTTCCCAGAGCATGACAAAACATGGGCTTATTTAAACATGTATGGTTATAGATGCCGCACATGAATGCTGCATGGTGATTAGATAATTGGCCTCCATCATGGTAATGGTGTAATATTGAATGGTAATTATATGTACTGTGTGGCAGCAGAATGTCTTAAAACATTTAATTATACGTGAGTTGGATATGTTAACGTTAGTGAATATTTGATTAGTTGCAGGGCGGCTACATCATCTTGCAAATATGGTGAATAAACAAATGTACTGTATGAATGTGTTGCTCTCACTATCTCTTGACTAGCCTTTCCACTATATATTGACATCATATCAGAACATAAGAAAAAATATTTTTCTGAATGTGAATCTTATACCTCAGATAATTTGACACAAAGAAATACAAAGAGGTTTAGCCAAAATACTGAGACAGAGAGGGAGAGAGAGAGAGAGAGAGAGAGAGAGAGAGAGAGAGAGAGAGAGAGAGAGGAAAATTGAGAAGGTCTTCATATTCTCAGACAGCCCACCCATGTTGCATGCTGATGAAAACCTCAGGTCCACTATAACTAAGGGAGAATGAGTCTCCCGCAGGGAGGTTTTTAATTTAGACTCTGCCACAGCTACAGAGGAGTGTGAGCTTAGTCATGGCTGCCATCCCCAGTTGGCTGTTGGAAAGAGTCTTATTTTGGGTATTTTGAGCACAGTCAGGTGGCAAGAAAAGTAACATAAGGCTGTCAGCTGTAACGTCTATTTGACTTAACATCATTTGAAAAATAAAATAATAATTTCAAAACCACAAGTGTAGGAAATAAACCCAAATCTATAATCCTTTTCAGCATAAACTCCAGTGGCATTTACTTGTTTTATTCAGAATAAGAAACACGATCTATTTTATGTGCTTTTAATAGAGGTATTTATTTGTATTAATGCATTTTTAGACATCCGTCACTGATAATAAACCCAAACAAGTCAGACTAAAAAATGTCAAGCAGTGATGCAAGTGTACCACCTGGTAACTGTAAAATTAAGCAAATGGTCCAACCCAACCGAAGGTTCACCTCAAATTCACTGGGTCATGTAAGTGTCAGAAACGGTGCTTAGTGACCTTTTTTATCATATGTAAATTTTTATTATTATATGACGCATGCTTCATTATTAAGAAAACGAGCCCCTAATTGTGTAACAGTGTCAGTGAAACATTGGAAATAGGGTCAACAAGAGCAGAAAATTAAGAGCAGTAATTACCACACAGCTCAATAAAAAGGTGGCATGAAAGGGCATGTGTGTCGTTTTTGCAGTTATTAATGAGTATCATTACAGCACAAACACTTTGCTACACCAGTTATGGAACTGGTTGTGTTTATTGTTGTGGATTATGACTGGCAAAAATTGCAAAGATTGAGTGACACATGTCAGATGTTTGCAGGACTTCCTGTAGAACAAACGTTCAAATGGTAAACTTAAATGTTATACAACTACAGGACACTGTAGACTAATAGCTTACGCCCGTGAACATGTAGCCAGGAATGACTATACTGAGGTCATTCTGTTTATTTATGATGATACGTATAATCAGAATTAGTATATACTATACATATTATGTCCATTGTGATCTGCTCACTATCTCTCGATCATAAATCATACCGAGTGGATAACGCTGCAATCACAATAACATTCACAGTTCGCTTTAGTCACTTGGAGAGTGCAGTGTAATCACTTCATGCTTTAAAATCTTGTTTAAATTTGTTTTCTTTGTGTTTTCTGTACTATATACTACAACACATTTTGAGAGCTGTTTCCTTTCCTTTGTGAATATGTAGGGTGAACAAACCAGACGCCGTTATCTACACAGCTGTTTTGGTCCATAAATTAGGAAATACAAACTTATTCAATGTTAGTGAACTATTCAAAGGCTGCAGAGGGTAAAGGGAAGACTGCAGCAGAAGACAAAGAGGACAGCATTATGCCGTAGGCTGATGACTAGCAGAGGAAATCACTACTAGTGAAGCAAACTGCTTAAATGTAGAACCAAAGATGAGAGCAAATAGAGAGGTGATATTTATCCTTATTTGTACTATAAATATAAAGTTTCTTAACATTCAGGGTGGTGTAATCCAAAATCTTCCCAAGACTGGCATTCTTAAAAGTAGCTGGGCAATGCTTATTCAGAATAAAAAAAATAAATAGATTTTTTTTAAAAAGTAAAAATTTGTTTTGGTAAAAATGCAATCACTCACTCACTCACTCACTCATTTGCTGAACCAACTAATCCTACTCCTAGGGTCGCTGGGAGGCTGGAGCCTATCTCAGCCGACACTGGGTGAAGGCATAGTACACCCTGAACAGCTCACCAGACCATCATATTTCTACACCAGAAATGGACTCGCAAATCAGTACATACTGCAAACAAATTGTGTTTCTACTATTACTATCCTTCCCTTTTTACAGAAATGTATGCTGTTCCTCTTTAAAAAATCCCGTTTGCATTTAAAGATGCCAGTCTCCCATTTTTTTCACTGGCACATACATTTTTAGCAGGAGAGATGTCAGCATAATGTTTGTCAGGATGCAGTCTTATTAAACTGCAACAGATACCATATCACTTTCAATTTTCCTATCTATCTGCCCACACTGTCTAGCAGGAAAGGTAAACCAAGGTAAATCTGTATATTTATCAGCCCTGTCTTTCAAACAATTCTCTTTTTACACCATGTTTTTAGACTGAAATAATTATTCTATTGGGACATCAGTAATAGGTCATTGTAAATGAGTTGGATGAAATATTTATTATACAGTGCTGCTTGAAAGTTTGTGAACCCTTCAGAATTGTTCATATTTCTGTGTAAATATGTTTTAAAAGTACCTAATTAAACAAATGAGAAAAATATTACACTTTTTTTTATTATTGTAGGAAATAATCCAATATTACATATCTATGAGTGTCAAAAAAAAAAAGTGAACCTTTGCCTTCAGACCCCTTTGTGCAGTAATAACTGTAACCAACAACTTTGTCTTCTATTTTAGTTTCTGTCACACTTTATTTGGACAGGGGTGTAAAACTTATTTTCAGTGAGGGCCACATCACTAAATTTAAAGGTGATTGAGGGCCAGATAGTCAATGAACATCTATTCTAAAAGGGCAACCATGAAATCTGCATGGTATAATGATTCGTTTAGGCATTTGTCCTCTTTTTCTTTATTCACTTGCATTTTCTGACTAACACTTAGCAGCGACAAGCTAGCATGCAATCTTTCTTGAGTCATGAATGACTAGCTGATTACTTGAAATAGGCTGAGTGGAAAGATGATGAATTAGGTTTCATGGTAATGGTTGATGCAAAGAATGTACAATAACCATATTCTCTGAAAGCTCTTGTGGACCATATAAAATGGGTCTGCAGGCCGGATTTGGCGGATTTGAGCCGCTTACCTGGGTCATGCAAGTTCCGACTAGTTTTGTGCTGGAGGGTCACAAATGCTTGCACCAGATCTCATTTAGCGATTTGTAAATAAATTTGAAACTATATTGATATTCCCCCAATTTCAGCATTATGGGTTGTATAACTCTGTGTCATTTATTTCCTTTCATTTCATTTTATTAATTTGTCCATTTCATGAAGTGTAACAACACAAAATCAGTACATTCCTTCAAAATTTACATTTTGATACACTTCATGATCAAAAAGGAGCAGAAAGAAAAATAAAATTTTGATATTCTCACTTCATTTCAGTTCCAGTTTGTAAAATTACATGATGTGGAAAAGTTTGATGAGGGGTTGATACTTATGCATGGCTCTCTATCTACTAAACATCAACAACCAAAACTTTCTGGCACACTGTTTAAAATGAGCAGATAGGGTAGGTGATGACAAGCAATAACAGAATGGTGGCAGTTTTGCTGTCAGGTTTTGGGACTGTTTGTATGGTATACATGGTGGAGTAGTGGCTCAGTGGTAAAGTCTCTGGATTATTGATCTGAAGGTCTGGGGTTCAAGCCCCAGTATCACCAAGGTGCCACTGTTGGGCCGTTGAACAAGACTTAACCCTCAATCGCTCAGTTGTGTAAAAATGATAAATGTAAGTCACTCTGGTTAAGGGTGTCTGCCAAATGCTGTAAATGTTAATGACTACACAAGTCCTGAAGAACCCCCTGCCTTGCACATTTTAGTGTTTTCATGGTTCCCAACAGACCTGATGTAACTTATTAGATAGTTAACAGTTCTTCATGAGGTGAAATGGGTGTGATGGAGCAAGGAAAGCACTAAAATGTGCAGGACAGGTGGTTTTCCAGGACCAGGGTTGGGAACCTGTGATCTAAATAACATATCAGCTTCTAGCTCTTTCTTCCACTCCTGTTTTGGTTATTCTGCTTTCCTTTGTTCACAACCAACTCCATGCACAATACCGAATGGGGAAAATTGACTACTTAGCTTTGACTTTAAATACATGTCTGTGGAACCTGGAAGCTGTACCTTTTCTGTCAGAATGGCTCTTTTGATATTGTAGGCTATATTTTGCTTCATTTCTGGCTCAACTAACAGCAGATACAGGAATGACCTCAAAATGTTTTAAGGGGTGTTTTTACATATGAAGTGTTTAGTCTCTTTGAAGCAAACCCTGCTGCATTTTCTTACCACAGTGCAGTTCTTTTGGGCAGGGGGTCTCAGCCAAGTTCCAAGCAAACTTGGGCACGGTTGGGTTGCAGTGAGAAAGCGATTCAATCAAATCTGAATACTCTGTGAGAGTGTTTCAAGAACATTTTCTGCTCTACACCCTGTTCACATACAGAGTTTATGCTTCTTGGTACCTTTAATCATGTGCATTGTAAAATCAGGCCAAAACAAATAGCAAATGATTCAAAAGTAAATTCTGATTAATTAATTCATTCATTGTTTCATTTGCTTAATTCATTTATTCTTTCATCTGTTTACTCTGACTTGCGGGGAGGCTGGAGCCTATTTCGACCAAGAGAACACTGAACACCTCACTAGTCCATCACAGGGCCAACACACACAAACATTCACACTCACACCTAGGGACAAACTCCACACAGAAATGCTCTCACTGAGCCCAAGACACAAACCCAGGACCTTCTTACTGTGAGGCGAACGTGCTAAGCCCTACACCACTGTGCTGCCTTCAGTCTGATTTAGACACAGTAAGCTGACTAATAAGCACAAAATCACCCTAAGTGCATCAGTACAATCACAACATTTCAACTGCTGACAAAAATGCGGCTGAAGAAACGATCTAGTTGTCTGTCAGTGTTTCCCGGCGATTCCAATGAATGAGAAACTGCGCGAGCCGTCAAAAACCATCATGCTTTGCGAACCGGCGTTCAGCAGTGGGCCGACATGCTGTCAGAAGGCTGGTACAACCTGTTTTTAATTGCTGTTAAATTTATTAAATATGCCAGTTATACACATAACACATGTGCAAAAGGAATTCAAGTTCAAGTTCAAAGAGTTTACTGAGATATATACAGTCAGGAAACATGTTTGAAGACATGAAAATCTTCCTTTGCTGTCCACACTGAATACCAAAAGTATTTTAAAAAAATAGGTTAAACAAAACAAAAACAAACAAACAAGGATATCGATAGACTATACGACAAGAAATATAGAAATACAGATAGAGACTATATATAGACATAAGACTGTGACTGTGCAAAGTAAATATACTGTGCAAAATTGTGCACAAAAATATATAAGCTATACAATAAGATTATAAATACTGTATGCAACATCATCAGTTTTATGTGCAATATTGCATGTGCAGTTGGCGAGGATGTAAACTGTCAAAAGATGTATTATATATTCCTGTCATCTGTTTACGAGTCTGATGGCATTAGGGAAGAAGGTGTTTCGTAAACTGGAGGTCCGGCATTTCATACTTCTATACCTCCGGCCTGAGGGTAGAAGTGTGAATAGTTCATGTTGGGGGTGGGTGGGGTCTTTGATGATGGAGGCAGCTCTGCTGTGGACTCTGCAGTGGTAGATGCTCTGCAGAGAGGGCAGTGAGGTCCTGGTGATCAACAATGCCGCTGTAGAAGTTGCCGAGGATCCTGGGCAACATGCCAAACTTCCTCAGCCTCCTCAGAAAGTACAGCCATTGTTGTGCCTTCTTCACCAGCTGTGTGATGTTGAATGTTCAGGTCAGGTCCTCACTGATGTGGATCCCCAGATATTTAAAGGTGCTCACCCTTTCCACCTCAAGCTCTCGGATGAACAGTGGCTTATGAGGTCTCCTCTCCTTCCTCATGTCCACTAACATCTCTTTAGTTTTTTCTGTGTTGAGGGTGAGATTATTGTCCTCACACGATGACACCAGACTGGCTACCTCCCTCCTGTAGGCCGCCTCATCATCGCCAGTGATGCGACCTATAACGGCAGTGTCATCTGCAAACTTCAGGATGATATTGTCCTTGTCCTCCCAGTCGTGGGTGAACAGGGTGTAGAGATTGGGGCTGAGGACACATTCCTGTGGAATGCCCGTGTTTACAGTCATGCTATGTTAAACACTTAACTTTTGCTTTTACACAAAAATAAATTTAATACTACAATCACCATGTTTAAAATTACTTGATGAAAAATCACTCTTATCAGTGCTGGTCACCACTTGTCCATGCTTGCTGCGGCAGCTCTTGGGGTACCTAGTATCATTCAGGTTTTTTCAACGTTTTGGTACATCTCCTAGAGCCTGTCTCATTCATTTAAAACTCAGTAAGTAATCTCTGTTTGGTATGAAAAATTTAAGATCCACCAAGATCACTGTACAATTCAAAACTGGCACATGGCCAGGAAACACAAACCACTTCCACACATGCACTTGATCCGACTCACCTCACTTGCTTTTCTCTTAATCCGGTGATCTTTTCAGAACCTACACGCACTGCTGGAGATACAGTTGGAACAGAATCTTCCTTGAGTTTTAGTTTCAGTTTTGACCTTATTAATTCCACAGTCAGGTAGTGAATAAATGCATCTTGAGCAAAATGTTCACTGTACACAAGGTGATTTGGCTGGAACTTCTGGATATAACTAACATCAGTCCGTTCTTGCTTCAATCACTTATCCTTTAGATAATTAAAGTAAAGAACGTCTTTATTCTTTCCTGAATGGTTTGAACAACCAAAAACCATACAATGAGCCATTGCCGGTCCTTTATTATCCAGCTCTACCCTGCATGTTCCACAATGGATTATATACACTATAAGTGATGTAACGTCATAATCACAAACTTTCTCATAGGATCTCGTGCTTTTTGTAGCAGACAAGAGCTGATTAGGTGCAATAAAAATCTGGTTTATTTTCTTGGTAAAAATAATTTGACCAACAATCGCTATTCACTGCAATCTTTAATTACTTATGTTTATATAAATCGGCATACTCAGTGAACATTGCGTTCCCATTTAGCATTACATTAATTTTAGTGCCCACTGACTGTATACGTTACTGGATACCATGTTACTACTGGGTCCCAATTTATAGAAATGAAGCTGTTATTTACTTATTATAGCATAAATATATAATCATAGCACAATCTTTACAATTTCACAAAAGCTCTTTACAATTTATCAAAATATCTAGCATAATAGTATACAGTATAATAATATATGGATATGGATGGCATGACACCTGATTTTATCATAATCAAGTATTAATATTTATTAAAGTGTGTTCTTCCTGCACATAACTTATGTCTGTAATACAAAATACAATCTTTTATTTAAGTGTTTTACTTTTTGATTAAATATATGTTTTATTTTGTTTTCATTTGTGGCAAACATGCAAAAAGTTCTACAGTGTGACTATAATAAATGAAGTATGAAATATAAACATATATAAAATAAATAACATTTCTAAAAATATATGTTCATAAAGGCTTTAGGCATCATCGTCGTCATAATAATAATCACAGTAAATTAACTTTTGTAATGAAAATGCTGTCCTGCGGCCTGACATGGAAGATCACATTTTTTAGGACAGGCAGTTAAGCTCCCGAGTGGCGCATCGACAAGGTGCGCGACTATCAACCCAGAGATCGCAAGTTCGAATCCGGGTTGCTGCCACAGCCATCCGTGACCGGGAGTCCATGGGAGCTAACGGGAGGTACCAATCATCACCATGGGCGTCTGTGAGCTCATTCGTATGAGGGGGCGGATAGCGCTTTCCCTCTGAGTGTGTTAGGCCGCCCCCAAATACGCATGCGCAACAGTTCGAAAAGAGGCGGGCAGTAGCATCGCATGTCACGGAGCGTGTGCTTGTGCTTGCGCCCCCACTGGTCGTGTGATAGGGAAGACAAAAGTTGATGGGTGGGAATTGGAAACGACTAAATTAGGGAGAAAAATGGGGAAAAAGATCAAAAAAAAAAAAAAAAGACAGGCAGTTAAACAGAGCACTACTGGGTTCTTTTTTGTCAAGAAGAACCAGGCAGATATTTGGCTGTCACCTGATGGTTGGAGAGTGAGTGATAACTCTTATTATCAAAGTTCACATGTCGAATAAAAGAGGCTACAAGATTGAAGAATAAAACTGAAAATTTGGTTTCTTACATATATACATATTATTAAAGATATAAATAAATAAATTTATTCAGTGTGTTATTAATATTAATTTATTTATTGTCTCTCTCTCTCTCTGTGTGTGTGTGTGTGTGTGTGTGTGTGTGATGGGTTGGGGGGGGGCAAAATAATTTTAAAAAACTAATATTTTACAAAAAATAGCCATATACAAATATAAGGCTTATAAAAATAAAAATCAAGCCCAATTGAATAAATAAATTAAACGAAGAGTGGGACATCTTTAAGAAATGGCATCATGCACATGGTCTGTCAACTGTCTCCATTATCTATCAGTACCAATGTTTTCCATCCAATGGACCTCCTTCAATTTTTGAACTAGCAGTAAGGAAACTTTAGACTGTGTGTTGTGCACAACACTGTTTCGAGAATATCCTGCTTTTTATAAGTCTAAAGAACTAAATAATCCTTTTCACAAGGTGTCTTCTGACTGGTGGTTGTTGAGGTTCTTCACACTAAAGCCTTATAAAGAAGTAAAATTTATTTTTGTACACTGCGCTGACCAAACACGGCTCAGAACCAATTCAGCTGACCCAAAGGAATGCACAATAAAATCGAGGATTGCTCCAGTGTTCTGTATAAAAAGGTCAATATTAAATTTGATCACAAATAAGAAATGACTGGCACCAATTCAGAGCTGCACAGTCTATAACTCTATTGCCATATAAAGCCACTGCAACAAAATGTGTTGCAGAAAAAACAATGAGTTTACTAACTGAGCATACAAAATTGGAAAACTTTTGACCAGAGCAGCTTTTTTTCTTTACATGCTATTTAATTACATTTACTATAATTTTAATTTAACTTAATTTCTATCTTAATTTTGTTGTTTCTTTTGCTCTTATTTTGCTATTTATATATATAACTAACTATTTTTGAGCATGTGCATAATTATTTTGTTACCAGTTTCTCTTTGCTGTTGATAGAAAAACTAATTTCCTTGTTATACTGTTTGTACAATCAGAAATAGCACAGGATCAGCCATTTGTGAGAGTTTTTTAATCTAAAATTCCCATAACTTTGTAGTTGTAGATGTTCACACTGCTCAATGCTCACAAAAAACAGTGCTCCAAAAAAAGTGCACTGCACATCTTAAAAGTTTCTGTTCTCTTGCTGTGCAGTTGTATTCTCTGATGAAAGCAGGTGTATTTATGGATGATTCATTGTGGACAAAAGTACTTATCGGGACCTTCCAGTACTACATCCAATTTCTTTTCATCCTCATCCAAAAGTACTTCCATTTCTTTCACATGAATCAGCCAAGTGACTTGCACTTCTTTGACAACTCTGTGGAAAAGAAGCTGAAAGAACTGAATGTCCAGCCTGAGGAATTAAATTAAAGGTTGCATTTACTCAGTGAAATTTTATTTCTTGTCTTCTCTGCTGATAAATTAGGACATGTCCCTAGGTGTGTTGTGCTATTATAATATTAATTCTGCATCTTTATATGAAACGATTTATATATTTATATGAAATGATTTGCAAGCGGTTTTGTTTGCACAATTCAGTAATGAAAATCTGATTCTTTTGCTGTATGCTGTTAGTAAAATACATAGTATTAGGTCTGTTGCTATACATCAATCAGCCATAAACCAACTGCCTATTACTGTATAGGTCCTTCTTGTGTCATTAAAATGGCTGTAGCCCATCAAGGCATGGATTGCACAAGACCGCTGAGGGTGTGCCGTGGTCCCTGGCACCAAGCAGTTCACAACAGATCCTTTAATTCCTGTAAGTTGAAGGTTAGATTTTTTTGGTCCAGCACATCTCATAAATGAGGAATTTGGAGGCCTGTTTTTCTCAAATCATTCCTGAACATTTTTTGCAGAATGGCAGTGTGCAATATCCTGCTAAAAGAGGCTACTGTCATTAGAAAACAACACTGCCATAAAGGGGTGTACTTGGTCTGCAGCCATGTTTTGGCAGGTAGTATGCAATAAAGTAACATTCACATGAATTATAGGTCTAAGTCCAGCTTCTTCCATTTCTCCACTGCCCAGTTTGATGCTCAGATGCCTATTGGAGCCATTTTCAGTGATGGACAGAGGTCAAACATTAACTGTTCCTGGTTCAGTGTTTGTCATTCCTTGGACCTTTTGGTAGGTACTATGCACTGCATACTGAGCACACCAGGGCCTTGGTTTTGAAGTTGTTCTCACCCAGTCATCTAGCCATAATAATCTGGCCCTGGTAATAGACACTCAGATCCTCACACTTGCCCATTTTTCCTGCTTCCAACATATCAACCTCAAGGACTGACTGTTCACTTGCTGCCTAATATACTCCAATTCATGACAGATGCCACTGTAATGAAATAATTAACAGTTACTTGTTGAAGGCAAGGTGGATGTTGCTGAATAGATCAATTAAGTTTAGTTTAGCAACATCCACTGAGGCAAATAATTGTTTTAGTAAATACACTACAAGGGAACATAAGCAAAAAAGCATGCTAAAATGAGGTTTTTGGATTTTATTTAATTAAATCATGACAAATGCATGAGCTCTAAGCACATGTGTGAGCAGATGTATAAGAGCTGTGTAAGTGCATCTCTTAAACTATTTTTAATAGTTTCGGTACATACAGTACTACATGGAAACATAAAGAAACTCACACTAAAACCAAATATTTATAGTTTATTTTTACATATTTTGCCCATTACAGAGGCAGGGCAAGTGATCTTAGAGTAAAAATAAATGCAGTGTAGCTAGGAGTCTGTTGCCTATTCATTCCTTGATTAGCACATACTATATGGAATTGTAAACAGACTGCGCTCTGTAAAGATGTCTTTACACTCATTCAACTCATACAAGTTTTAGTATATACTACATAGAAACACAAGAAAAATGACAAACAAGTTTTTTATTATTTATTTTCCCATTGTAAAATGTGCTAATTACGACAGTGCCTGCTCCAACTGTCCATCCTTTTGGTTCATGCATTATCCTTTCGGATAATGTTTTTTTAATACCTACATAGGAGATCAAACAAATTGCACTGTTCCCATATATTCTATTCTATTCACTGATATTCATGTTACCACTCAGTGGTTTTAAAGTTCTGGCTAATCAGTGTATATTTATGTTAGTCCGCTAGCTGGTATCTGTAAATGTCTGTATAATACACACTACAGCAGGTTTGCCCAATCCTGTTCCTGGTGATCCACCAGGGCACCCTACCATCGGGCCACCACTGCCCCATCGTTTTAAGTCTTCATTTACAGCGTCTTCCGGAAGGTAGATCACCAGTAACAGGACTGGGCAACCCTGTACTACAGAAACATATCAAAAGTAAATAGACACCCCTCATTACAAGGTTTTATCTGTGAAACTCATTCAATCAAAGTTATTATATTATTTTTTATTTCATTTCAGATAACAGTATATTAATTGTTTATAGTGAATAGTTATGCAGCGAATACCAGGAGCAAAAGAGTTGTCTGATTTAAAAAGAGGGCATATTGTGGGTCAGGCTGAGGGTGGACTCTAGCCACAGTCAACAGAGTGATTGTACAATACACCAGCAAAGGCTGGGAATTTACAGCATCCCGCTCAGGTCGAACTGGGCTCTATGGTAGGTGTCTACAGGCTGTCAAGTGGATTGTTAAAATAATCCCCGTTGTAAGGCAACTGATGTTGCAGAGAAAATCCAAGTGAGTCGGAGTACTACTGTAAAGTATCTCCATCAACTTGGCTACTATGTATATGTATATCTATGTATAATTATTTTAAAAATGATGGTATCTCTTTACCTTTGATATGTCATTGTACGGCTAAGACTTGCCTTTTCCCATAATGCTGACATGAAATTAGAAGTTAGAAACACGCAGTTGTTGGGGAATGTTGGCGGCAAGATGGCGCCAGTGTGTGGCTAGCCGTCTACTACTCCTGCAATGCTTTGTATTTCTGTTGTTTTTAATGATTGGCACTAAACGGATCGAGTCTCTGCTGGTGTATGATCGCCAGTCCCTCCTATCTCTACAGCAAAAAGTTAGAGATTTGGGTGCTTTTAATCGGGGGGGCCAAAATACTTTGACCCCGCTACTGGCGGGGATCCCGCCTCACCTTTTCCGGGTGCCGGCCCTACCTTCTCGGCGGAGGCGTTCTCGTTAC
>JAQMYF010000010.1:7470216-7485134 GCA_030014195.1 Neosilurus mollespiculum | reverse complement strand
TTGTGTACAGCACTTTGTTTCAGCTGCGGTTGTTTTTAAAGTGCTTTATAAATAAAGATGATTGATTGATTGATTGAGTTGTTGTCCAGAAAGTCTTTGTATGCTCTAGCATTACAATCTTCCTTCACTGGAAATTAAGGGGCTCAAACATGTTTCAGAATGACATCGCTCCTGTGCACAAAGCGAGATCTATATGGCATGAAGCTCTACAAAAACGTGTTTGGTATTGAAGAAATTGAGTGTCCGGACCTGAACCCCAGTGACCACCTCTAGGTTCATTAGGACATCAAATATTGTGCCAGGGCTCCACAGACAGCGTCAGTGCCTGACTTCCCTAGTGCTCTTGGCGGTGATTCATCACAGCAACACTCCAAAATCAATTAGAAACCTATTTGAACTGCAAAGAGGGACTAAACATGGAATAATTCAACAAGCACATCTTGATTGTAAAACAAAAACCTAGGAAGTTCAAATTTTGGAAAATGTGTTAAATGGAGTCACTAAGAGTTCTTCTACAGCCTATAATGTATATATGTATGTATATTGTATGCCTTAATAATGCTTTGGAGGAAAAAAATTAATGTCTCCTGACCTCTTCTGGGATCTGTAATAATCATCAACGTTACAACATGATACTCATCACCTGTCATTTTTTTGCACAGAGAGGCAGCGCATACAATTGTCATTTACAAACACAGAGTTGTACGAGCTGGATTGGGCAGGAGATACTGATACAGTGAATGAGAACAATGGTAAAGAAGGGTTTACCATTTTAGATGGGTTTAGATTTACCAACCAACACTCCACCAACACCAACAACGGCATACAGCCAAAGGAAATGAAAACTGAAAAAAGCATCCAGAACGGAATGAGACAGAGAAAGGTACAAGAATAAAAAATTAATGTCAACATCACTTTGCTTTTAATTTTTATTTTTGCGTTAACTTTTTTTTTGTTTAATATTATACATTGTCTATGCTGTTGTACTTAGTATCTCTATATACGAGCAAGAAAACCACTTGAAGCTTTGCTGAAGCTATTTCGATGCAGCTGTCTTTTGCGTAGACATATCTTGCAAACTTTTGATCTAATTGTTGAGTTCCATACAATATATAATTCTACAGATTCAATCAGCGCAGGTATTTCTACGTTTTGTGATCTGGAATCGGCCAGAAAATCCCGTCATTTATAAGTACAACATATAAGTTTAAGCCTGGAATTCACTAGCTCATTAGATTGCCTCCCAGAGGGATGCCTATGAACTGCTTGTTTTATATTTCCTTAAATAGAGACACCTTCTTATGTAGGCAAGAGTGAAAACCTGTGGTCTCATGCCTACATACGAATTGCAGGCGTATTCCTGATTTTGAATGTGAAATTGCTTTTATAAAACAGTCCTACTAAAAAGAAATTAAAACAGAGTAACACATTTACTCACAAAAAAATAGTTCACAAAAAGCCACTGCTTTATAGTGTATGTATTAATTGTCAATATGCCTTTAAAATTAAACACTTTGTTCACGTAAATCTAGATCTTATTTAAGGGGGTTTCATCCCTAAACTTTTCATCACAGACCCTCAATAGGGTAATTTTTCTTACATTTCTGAAACTTGTTAAAAGTTTATTCATTAAGTATCTGGTTATAGCTAATTAAATGACAATAAATTCTTATGTAATATCTATATGTCAGTAAGGCAAGTGATAGTCTATCATCACTTGCCTTACTGACATATAGGATTATTCATTATCCATTCATTTTCTGAACCACTTAATCCTAATTAGGGTCGTAGGGAGGCTGGCGCCCATCTCAGCCGACTCCGGGCAAGGGCAGATTACACCCTGTACAGCTCATAGGATTAGCTAATAGCAAATTTAAATTCAAAAGCATTATGTAGTAAAGATGTATGTTAACATTAGAAATAATTCAAGTATTCTATGTAGAACATGCAGCATAGAATGACGTGTGTGTGTGGGGGGGGGGGGGGGGGGTATGTTTGATTGTGATGTTACAGAGTGAAGAAGGTAAAATGAGAGACAAAGCTGGATAGAGAGGCCACACATGCAGAGAATAAGAAAGCAAAGAAAATGTTGAGAGGTAGTCAAGACAAATTAGCAGAGATGCCAAGAGGGAGCTTGTGAGAAGTCTTCTAAGCACACCTTTGACCCCATGTTTCATCCCACATGGAGAGCAGTGCTTGCCAGTTTAAAAGAAGTGTAGCATGCCTTTAGGAGCAGGAACTGATTAATCGATGTTATTCATGTCATACATCTCCTATTTTAACCTCCCACAGCAGCTCACATTGAATATTTTCCGATGGAAATAAATGTGATATTCAGTAGAAGCAAGTACACCGATCAGCCATAACATTAAAACCACTGACAGAAAAAGTAAGTGACTATAATATTTAATAAGTGTTTTATTATCCTAGAACCTGTCAAGAGATGTAACATACTAAATAATAAGTCAAGAGTCAGTTCTTGAATGTGATGTATTGGAGCCAAGATAAATGGGAAAGGATCTGAGTTACTTTGATGAGGGCCAGATTGCAATGGCTGGACCACTAGTTTAGAGTAACTCCAAAAACAACAGGTCTTTTGGGATGTTTTTGGTATGCCATGGTTAGTAACTAAAAAAGTGTCGCGAGGAATGACAACCGATAAACTGGTTACATAATGGAAGCCCAAAATTCATTCATGTTAATTGGACATTGTGTGGCAGTCTTGGATTTGAGTCCCAGGCTTGGTGATGGTGTTTCTGTGTGGAATTTGCAAGTTTTCCCCATGCTTGTGCAGGATTCCTCTGGATGATTCTGTTTCCTCCCACAGTCCAAAGGCATGCACATTAGGTTAATTGGCTGTTCCAGTTTGCCCATACGTGTGAGTGTGAGTTTAAATGGTTGAGTGTGTTGGTCTTGCAGTGGACTAGCAAGCTGTTCAAGGTGTACCCCACCTTCACCCAGGGTCGGCTGAGGCAACCCTAGTGGATTAAGTTATGAATGAGTTAATCAGTTATTGGTCATTTATTCCCTATGGGAAGAAGGCAGACCGGCAGAGGCAAGGCGATGCTCTGGGCAATGCTCTGCAGGAATATCCCTGGATTCACTGAATGTTTCACCAGTGCACAGCAGGCTTACTTCCTAATGGCAGTGGTCTCTTTCAGCAAAATAATGCTCCCTGCCATACTGCATACTGTTCATGATTTGAGGAACATGACAAGAGTTCAGGGTGTTGACTCTCCCAGAAATTTCCAGGATCTCAATCCAAGGATCTGTGGGATCTTCTGGACAAAATAGTTCCATCCATGGAGGCACCATCTGAAAACTTACATAATGAAAACATCTGCAGCTAACATACTGGTATCAGACACCAGAGCACATCCCCAGATGTTTAGGGGAGTCCAGCCCTCAGTGAGTCAGAGCTGTTTCAGTAGCATAAATAGGGCCAACACAATACTAAGCTGGTGGTTTTAATATTATGGCTTGATCAGTGTATACAGCACAAGCATGAACTAACAAAATGGACAGGGCCACTGGATTCATCAACAGGGGTGTTTCAATTCCCTCATTATTTGCACATCATCCATATTTACTGAAGGGAGAATTTTCACCTAAGGGTTGAACTCCGTACTCACCCTTAAATACAAACACAACCAAATTCACAGCATATTTATATTTATATAAATTATATTTAAGTCCAGGACTATGTACAGGTTCACGCTCATCAATCAAAGTGACTACCCAAATGTTGGAAAGAACAAATTTTGCATAAATGTCTGAGATTATCGGCCTTCGTCTTGCTGTGCTGAAAATATCCATTTGCAAAGTGTCACGTTTGATTTCTCTGTGATTTTTAAAGTAAACAAAAGCAGTGCTCATGGGCCTGTTACGAGTCTAGTCACCTTTGGGAGGGAAGAGAGGCACCTTGTTAAGGATCAATTTGTGCGGACAGGCGTACAAATGGCAGCGAGACACAGCGTTGTCTTTGGCGCACACCCGTGTGATTGATGGCTCCACACCTGCACCGTAAATCCTCCTGACAATGTGGAGACGGATCTCCTGTGTGCGTTCGCCCTCTCCCTCCCTCCGACACCTTGTCTCCTTTCGTCCCCATATGCCCATGCCATATGCTTTCAATTCTTCCCTTTTTAAAAAAGATATCCACAACACATCACACACATTTCTTCTCTTTTTTTTTTTTTGTTAGAACTGTAATGTGCAAAGTCGCCTGGGCTGCACATAAATATGCTTATCAGACACTTTATATGCAAATTCACAGTAAGCAGTAGGTGGCGAGGAGTTTAAACTGTGAAGCTGGTATAAAAATTAAAAAGCTTTCCTCAATAAGTACAAATAAAATCTATAGTCATTGCACTTTTTTACTCGGTGGGGGTTTTTTGGGTTGTTTTTGGGTTTTTTTTTAATAAGTGAGCCAAATATTACTCCTTTCTATAACAATGAAGAAGAAGATCTTGGCAGCTATAGTGTTTTAACCCCAGAATTAACAGGCGCAGAAGATAAAATCACTTTCCTTGGGGGACTTTCTTGTGAGAGAGAAATGAAAAGAAGGGCATGTGTGTGTGTGTGTGTGTGTGTGTGTGTGTGTGTGTGTGTGTTAGAGAGAGAGAGAGAGAGAAAGAGAGAGAGAGAGAGATTCCCTCAGGACTTCTGTTTGTTTCTATTGCAGTACCACAGGAATCTCTTTTTCAAGGCTGTTGTTCTAATCAAATATGAACTGTTCCCATGTGTGATGATTCTTCACACAGCTGGCTTCAGTTGCTTTGATAGAACCAGTAAACATTTCCATTCCACATTTCATTTATGTGCTTAGGTTGCAATGTAGAGAAACAATAACTTAAAAAACTGTAATAAAACTGTATATCCTATTCATTCAACATTTCTCCGGCATCAGATCTGAGGATATTTAATATTGTTCAAGAAAAGAGCATTTACAACATGTAAGAAACGTGCGCTCATGTTACACCAGATGTGTACTGCATACCAAATCATCTCATGAGCTGCCCATCTCTGCTAGAAATGCAAGCGCAACATCAGTTCAGCTGACAAACAAACAAAAAAGAAAATGGTATATTTCAGTTACATATAGATTGTTTAATTCCTAAACAAAAGGGTTCTATGTTGTGAAGTTTAAGGTAGTTTACTCATGTGTAGTTTGGTAGTCATGTG
This sequence comes from Neosilurus mollespiculum, assembly GCA_030014195.1. Lineage (NCBI taxonomy): Eukaryota > Metazoa > Chordata > Actinopteri > Siluriformes > Plotosidae > Neosilurus > Neosilurus mollespiculum. The sequence goes on along the minus strand of JAQMYF010000010.1, from coordinate 7,479,950 downwards.
TGATTATACAGTCAGTGGATATGGAGTGAATATTTCTCCTCTAACTGCTAAAATGCAATAGAATTTACCTAGAATTTAAAAAGGGAAATTTGTAAGAACCTTTGCAAACATCAACAAAAGTTTTTAAGTGTTAATTTTTCCATTAGGGCTGTTCTGGAGCTGCTTTGCATTTTTAATAGCATACACTTATGAGCACAGATCACACACAGCACTAATGATGGACAGATACTGTAAGTAGCAGGGTGCATCATTTTTGCCACTTTTTCAAAAACTTTTGAAAAACCTTTTGTTAATTTTGTTACAAAACTTGAGAACAGTTTCCAGTAAAACTTTCAGCGTAATTGAGGTAATTTTGGGGACCACCAAGGCACTAAATTATGAAGAAAATCCACAAATTCTTCTCTTCTAAAAGTCTCAGCCTCTTCTTGGACCGTCTTTCTTTTCATTTAATCAGATAATCAGAGCACTTTGTCATGACTATCAAATGTTGCCTTGCGATTGGTTTTCATTGACTTAAAAAATTCTCTGTCCTTTGAATTTTTTAATCATACTCTCAGCATTCACAGGCCACATTGGGAAGGTTTTATTTTACTTTATCTTCACCTGTTGTAACTTCTCCTGTGAAGGCTGTCCTTTTCTATGGCCCTTTGGGATTGCTCTCATCTTTCTGTTGTCCTCCCATAACTTTAATATCCTCTCACAACCTTTTTGCACACATATCACTAGGATATTTGCCTTGTCATAGAAAGGGAGTATCTTTGAGTAGACAATTTTTGCACTCTCCCAGTTTGTTCTGTTGATTGGCAAACCCTCCTCTTTGTGATACAGCAAACAACACAACACCTGCTGACATGGTGGTAAGCGTAGCCCTGTAAATTCTGCATCAGATGTAGCTATGGCAACCCTCATTCCAAGTATGTGAGACGTCTGATGTGTCTGCCTTTTTTTGAACCCCTTCACCTTCCTTTTGCAACCCTTCACCAGATTTTTACATACTTTCTGCCATTATACCTTCATTCATCATTCATTCATTATCTGACCCACTTAATCCTAATTAGTGCTGCAGGTAGGCTGGTGCCCATCTCAGCCGACTCTGGGCAAGGGCAGATTACACCCTGGACAGCTCACCATGTCATTGCAGGGCAGAAACACATTGACGGCAACCCAGTGGCCTTCTCTTTACAAATAACAGCAATGGTTCTTTTACATGCCTCTCACCACAGACAGTAAGAGACATGGCCGGCCTTTGATAACCCAGTTTGCTGCACTGGGGGGACAGCAGTGACAACTTGGTGATAGTGGGGGTTGAACCCCCGACCTTCCGATCAGTAAGCCAGCACCCTAACACCAGACCACCACTGCCCCCACAGCATTATGTTGGAAAACAAATACAATTATGCCAAATGTGAATTAAAAAGACAAAATAGTTCTCACAGGATATTAATTTATGTATTTCTTTAATGTATAGTGCATGGGAATTTTAATATTTTGATTACTGTAAAAGTTTAACACTCATGATGGTCCCCATAAACTTTTTTCAAATTTGTTAAAATTTCACAAGTGTGATTCCCACCCAAAGAGAAAGAGAGAGAGAGAGAGAGAGAGAGAAAGCAAGATACTAGGCTCCATGCTCTGTAGATCCTCTGACATTGTCGCACGTTGCATTATGGGGAACTTTGCCTTTCATTCAGACAATTCTGGAAGATAATATCCAAGATTCCCTTAACAAAAAAAAACGCAGCCGTACAATGCTACCTGTGTGTCATTGATGCTGTACAATTGCAATAGCTGGGCTGCACCAAAGGCTGTTCCGGAAAAGCTAGATGCTTGTCACCGTAGATGTCTTCACATCATTACAGGACATCGATGGCCGGACAGTCTAATCTCCTACAAGGCACTGTACAAAAAGTGCAATACAACCCATCTGTCTGTGAAAGTGGCCCAGAAAAGGTGGTCTATGTTTGGTCATGTGCTGCGAATGCATGTAGATACACCAGCATAAAGAGCGTTAGAGTTTGCTGTGGTGGGATCTAACAAGTACAAGGCCCGTAGAGGAAAACACTGCACAAATCTGCTCAGTTAACTCTGGTCTGACCGCAAAAATGCAGGAATAGGAACATTAAAATGTGAAAAGAAACTGAAGGAGCTCAGGATGCTCACTGAAGAAAAGACAAAGTGGATTAAAATGAAGAAGGACTGATTGCAACTGTAGGATGTTCCTACTACTACTGTAGCAGAACACAGTTCACACACACATACATATACACACACACACACACACACACACACACACACACACATATATATATATATATACACACACACATACACATGTACACACACACACACACACACATATTTCAGTATGCAAGTGTGCTGCCAAGTAAGACAGGTCAAGCGTGTCTATGCTCTGGTCTATCATAAGGCCTATTCACACCAAAATGATGCAAAACATGTTGTGGAAAGTTACAGAAACAAGTTGCAACAGTATGAAGTAATCATTGAAAAACTTTGCAAGCAGTCTGACTCAGTTGAAAAAGATTCATCATGTCAAATCACAGTTCTAAGGTTTTAAAACACTGAATCTCACAGCTATTGTGACATGTTGCCACTCGCACTGGGAGCTAATGGTAGCTCTCTGGCTCTAATACATCAATACCTGCAGCAGGGCTTCAGGGCAGGGGTTGCCATGTTGTTTGCAACTCCCTTACCAGAAGAGCGGTCAACACAATATATATTATACAGCCTTTTTTCTATACGTTATTTATATACATCATGTTATTGTGTAATTCTGGTTTTCTTTGTAACATTGGAAATGAAGGTGGAGTACATATTTTTATTTCAAAGTAGGCTGAAGAAAGGCTGGCTTGCTTGCACTTTACTGCTGTCAATAAATTAGCTACAGATATGTTTGTATCCATCTTCAAAGAGTCACAAAGTTAACAAGAGTAAAAGCAGTCACCCCTTGAGTTTACAATGCGTTGTTGCAACAAGTTGCAAGAAGTTGCTGGTTTTAAGTGGTTGCCATTTGTCTTATCACGCACCTTTGGCATGAACTGGAACCAGTATAGAGGGACTAGAATCTGCACTGTTCCCATCATGAAATCATGTGCTTGTCACAACTCCTGTGGCACAACAGTGTACGATTTTGATTAGCAGGGACAGTTCAGTGTATTCATGCTGGGATTTCAGGAGTATATATCATATTTTTTTTCTTGCCAGTAATCAGAACTGAACACCATAAAAGGTCAGTAGAATTCTATTGTGTGATTGAATGATTGTATTATGCCAAAAACCTCTACAATTTTTACCTCCACAGTGGGCATGTTAACAGACGACTGAGTTATATATACAACTCTGCACTTCAGCAGCCAAGCCAAATCGCTAAAGCTTAGAGCAAGAAAGAGAACACTGTCGCCTGAAAACAATGTGGATACTAGTCCTCTATACTGGTTTATTTGTGAACTAGCTGTTATAGCTTTAGAGGTCACGGTTGTAAAGCAAAAGAAGCACAAGATTCTTTAAAAGCTTACAAAACCTTATTTATTGAATAAATGTACTTACCATGTTATTTTTCTCTTTTTTTTTTTTTTTATATTTTGTCACTTCTTATCCAGGTGTTCATATCTAAGAACAACATTATCATTATCCTGTTAAAAGTATGTAGAACCATAAATGTTATGTTCTGTCTCAGAGTCGAGTCTCAGGCTGTTTTTTTCATGTGTTTTCCTGCATGCTAGTCTTCCCCAACAATCCCTTAGTTGAAAAAAAAGGTGGTCAGAATTTGTCCATTTAAAAAAAAACTGGAATGTAAACAAGAGCTTATGAAGCCAGCACTTCTCAGAGGAGTGCTTTACTAACTTGCAGTAATTCAGTGCTGGTATTTATCGAGTGAGAACACAATTCTGCCTTCATACATTGAGTTTTTCCATCAGTAACAGTAAATAAAAGACTTTTGTTCATGTTTTCCTTGTTGTCACTATTTTGCTACTGCCTGGATTGTTTAGATTTATTGGGGATGCAGCATCATTGAAGCACTTGAACATGACATCTCTCTGACTTCCTGTTCCAGAATGAAATGAAACATCAAACAGAATCAATGCAGATGAAATGCCAGCCCATCTCTGGACACCATGAACCCATATATTTAGCCACGACTAAGGGCAGCTTAGCATAGCCAGTCCACTTGCATGTTTTTGGACAGTGGAATGAAATCAGAAACCCCAAATTAAACCCATTCAAACATGAGTAGATCAAACAAAACCCCACACAGACAGTCAGACAGTAACCAAACCTCTGGATTAAACTGAGGACCTTGGAGCTATAAGACGACTGTGCCACTATACCAACCAGGACTGGGTCTCCTTAATCGATTACCATTTCACGAAGTGAACACACACATACTGTCACACCAAAATCACTACAGTTGTACTGCGCACAATTCACTGATATTTGTAGAACACTTAAACCGCAATCCAAGTCAATGTGCTCAATCTGGAAATCTGGCCTATCTGAGACAGCACTGCTAATACGATCAGCCCACCCCAAAGAGGTATCTATCTTTTCCTAAATCTATGGCTTAAGTGACTAGCTAATAAGAAATCCATCAGAGAGCACAGACCAGCATGTTGCAGAAGGAGGAGTGGTATGTGTAATGGATCTGCAGCTCAGCACCTTTTCATGATACCTAATTTAAAGTGGCTGAAATCAGCATAAACACATAAAATACAGCAAATATATTTTATTACTAAAAGCTTTCAAACTTCCTGGCCATTACTGTTTATAACCTTTTTTTTTAAATAAATGACCCATTGGTATTTTTACCCTTTATGCATTTAGCACGTTCTGCTGAAATTATTGAAAGTGAAATAATTAAACTCATGACATAACTTTGTATTCTATTGCCAGTGTGTACATCTATACACATTAATAAAAAAATTTGCCCCCAGATAAGCATCTGTATTGAATAAACCAGGTCATTATTATGCATCATCAGCACAGCAGCCAAACTTGCATGCAGGAAGAACCAATGCCTGAGATACAGGACTTTAAAATGCCTGTGGCACTTCGCTCTAATCCGCTGTACACTTTGGTTCTATGCATTTCAAATGGGCCAGGAATGCAGACAGAATGCTCAATTTTCATAATCTACCCACTGATAAGCAATCGTATTCAACTTATCCGCTGAGTGAGGAGAAATTAGATGGAAGGGGAAAAAAGGAGAGAGGAGACAGCAAGTGCTGGGGGTGGGGTGTGGTGGGGGGGATTAGAAGTCAAGCTGTCCTAACAGATGATGTGCAGCCGTGAATGGTGAATCTCTTTTCTCACACAATTAAAGTGAGCATGTATTGATTTCCGATGGGCCTCTCAGGTGACTGTTGTGATTGTCGGCTGTCCCAATGAGCCCTGGGGTAAGGTGACCACTTCCTCCTATTCTCTGGTGTCCTTTCGCAGCTACGTCCAGGGCACGGCGTTCCTAAGGAAGTGCCACCACAGCAATTTACAAACTCGAGCCACTTCATTAGCTAATGTAACCATCAGGAGACCTGGGTGCAAGAGTCCGCACAGGTTATAACTACAACAAGGCCTTACAGGTGCGTAAGAGGATTAAAATCAAGTATTGTGAAATACTGTACATTTTAAAAAACAAATCCTTCTCTAATTAAAGTTTATTCCACTCGAGATTAACTTCATCCTATTGATACTGATTGTGTCATTTAATCCATTTGGAGAAATAAAGTATTTAAGCAAAACATACAGCGAGCAGAGCCTGCGGGGGGGAAGAAAAATGCATTGGTATCAAGAGATACACAGACCCTCTGAATGAATAACCTCGCGGGATTGGAGGATCTGATATTTATTTGCATCCATATGTACAAAATAGCTGAGTGCTCTCCATTTCAATAATAAAAATGCCCTCTAGAACAAATCTTTTTCCTGCAAGGGAAAGCATTTATTGAAGTCTCTCCATTTTAATAGCCTTCCATTAATGCGCAGCAGCAGCAGCACTGCTTTCTGAATGTTTTAACTCAAGACTGCTATGGTAAACATTACTGCTGTGGAGACCATCAGTGAGTCACCACAGTGTTAATGCAGAAAGTTTTAATATCCTCTAACAGCACTACCTAAGGACTGCTGCAGGAAGGAAGACACTTTCATGTGGATAATCATCTGCATTAAAAATATATATTTATATTTATTCTGCTTCAGTCAAACTATTTATACCACAGCACTGTACAACTCAACTGAGTAGGTTAATCCATTTTCTACAACATAGCACTGAAGCCCTGCAATAGATTGGCGTGCTGTTCGGGGTGTACCCCACCTCTCGTCCAAAGTCAGCTGGTGGACAATCAGTATAGATGATGGATAGATGGCTGGGACATCCCACTGACAGTAGCTCTGGCCACAAAGCAAATTCCCAGGTTAATATTAAAACACTGTTTCTAATGTTACAGTTTATATAGTATCACCTAACTCAGAGGATTTGTCTGGCTAACCCCTTATGTCTAAAGCCTCTGAAGAATTTTTATGTTTCATTATTTAACAAAGAAAAATGTGCAGTCCTTGCTCTTGCAAAAATATGATTTATTCAATATTTATGGAAAGAAACCCCACTTCACCAGTGAGGTAAATCTATGAAATTTTTGTGACAAGCTGGGAAAACCTTCAGAACTAAGGACTGTGCACTTTATGGTTTATCAGTTACATAACTGCATTTTTTTTCCTTTATTAATTTCAAGAGAGAGTTTAAAGAAAAGAGCGTGACTAATGATGACACAATTAGCTATTTCATTCATTCATTTGCCAAAACGCTTAATCCTATCAGGGTCATGGGGAGGCTGGAGCGTATCTCTACCAGGGTACACCCTGAACTGCTCATCAGTCCATAACAGGGCAACACACACAACCATTTACACTCACACCTAGGGGCAATTTGGAACAGTAAATTAGCTGAATGTGCATGTCCTTGGACTGTGGGAGGAAACCTGAGTACCCAGAAGAAACCCACACATGCACAGGGAGAACATGCAAACTCCACACAGAAAAGGCCTTGCTCAGCCCGGGACTCAAACCCACGACTTTCTTGCAGTGTGGTGGATGTGCTAACCCCTAGGTGACCATGCTCCCCAACTTGCTCTTTATAGGAAAGTGATGTGTGAGCCTTTAAAAAGAATAAAATTGCTGTAATATAAGAGTAATAAAACACTTTGAATTGTGCTGTTATTAGGGATGTGAATCTTCACATGCTTCACAATTTAATTCATATTAAATTCTGGTGTTATGTTTAGACTATGAATTATGAATCTCAGTGGAATCAGATACTCATGAACTGGAGGTTACGATTAGTCAACCTGCAATTCTCAATGACTCTTTGACTCGAGGTTTAGAGTCGTTGTCTTTGTGTCTGTAAAGAAACACCAGGATGGGGTAGTAAAGTTGCAAAGCTCTATGTCTGTGTAGCTCTGCAGCTTCTTGAACTGACCAAATGTAAAAAAAGGTTCAGAAGACCATAGTGAACTGTGCTTTTAATCTGTTCTGAAGTTTCTTGTATCAGTACAGGACTTTTTTATTATTATTATTATTATTTTTTGAAGTAAGCATTGTGATGAAAAGTAATCAGCTCCAGGGTGGTAATTCTGCTCCACTTTGCATTGTGTCACACCACATGACCCCATTCTTGACTATCTTCCCATAACAGCATGTTTATAGCATTTTATATCTTACTTAAATGACTGAACACAAACTATACCCCAAACAATAAGTTCTGAAGAGTGCTGGTCAGATAAAATAACTTTCTTCCATGCAAATTACCTTTTGCAACTTTTAGGTGGAAAATTATTCTCTGGCGACTTCCTCAGTAACTTTCTATGTGTTTTCAGATTGCTCTCTGGAGCTTATATATACTGTAAGCTTCCTGATTATCCTGAAATAGATCACGTTATTATGCCTCTGTAACGCCACTTATCTGCAACACAATAGAAAAAGCAAAAACATTAGCAGACAGCTTGACTCATTCCTTTCTTAACTATTTTAGTCAACATATTTTTAGACAGCAATTAGACATAGACACAATTAGTTGATTTGCCTGGCAGGCTCATAATCCATCTTATTGCTGTCGGTTTCTGGAAGAATATGCATTTAAAAAAACAAGGAAATGTCACACTGCGCTGTGTGTATTCATGGAGAGGAGAGAGAGAAAGTGACGTGGCCCTTCTCTGGAGGAAAATCTTCTCTCCTGAAGGCCTCCCAGCTCAACTCCACGTGGCTCATTCTGCTAAAGGTTGCAGTCAAAGTGGAACATAAGAGAAAGAAACAGAGATAGAGAGGAAAAGAGGAAGACTGGATGCCCGGGTGGGCCAGAGCTCTCCAAGTCTTATGAATAAGAGCTCCGCAGAGCTAAAACTAACAAGTCTGGACTTGGGCATTCCTTGCAGAGCTGCTAAATTTCACTTAATTGAGGCAATAAGAAAGGCGAGGGAATAAATAAATCCAGCTGAGAAAATACCTGCAAGTTTGTTTGCTCTTAAACACAAACAGAATCTATAGCCCACAGTGCATGCATATGTGCTTTGCACAAGTTTAAGTTAATATCTAAAAAACACAGACTTCAAAAACACTTTTCTGAAATAGAAGGAGCTTGGTACGTGTACTAGGATTCTTTCCATCAACAAGTCAATAAAAACATGAATTAGACACCTGAGAAAAAAAACAAACAAACAGCAAACTCTCCTCCAGGAAAACTTTTTGCATCTTGTCATCATCGTCCTTCGCAAAATGACTTTACTTCAGGTCCAGTGCGTTCAGGGAACGCATTTTGCAATGAAGATCCATATAAATCATCGAGATGGGAAATGGATCTGCCTCCAGGATGTCCTTAAAAGGCCAAGGACAAGTGGGAGGTGCTTGAGGAGCATTTTTTATACAGATATGGAGGTGTGGCATATACAGGGGGACATGCAGCACACGCTTCAAAGACGTCATTGGGGATGAGGAGGATGCTGGAGGTTTGAAGAAGGGGGAAAGAAGGAAAGAGAACTGAAGAAAGTGCTGGAGCAGCAGATCTCAAGGCCAGAATCTATTTAATCACTGAATAAGGACAGTTCAAGAAGTGGCAACGTAATATTGCCTGTATAAAAATTCCCTCAACCTTTCCTGGTGACCTAAAGAGAGCGGTTCTGACTGCTTTTATGACACAGAATACATTTACACAGGAAAAAAAAAAAACACTCACCAACCGCAAATTCATTTCATCCTTTCACCACAAACTGGCCTTGGAAATTAATGTACAGCTAAACAAACTGTGGGATGTCTGTGGAGTAATTGGGCTCAGTGCCCTTTGGTTCAGCAATGAGAAAACCTACTTGTGAACTGTTCTGATTGTGGTGATAACACGAACTTTTACAAAATAAAACTAAGAGGGTCCGTAATGGGAGGAAAAGTGAAAAGGGAATGTATTTAGTGTTTGCTTCTGTGATAAATTTATGGGGAGAAGAATATGAGCCGCAGTAAGGCAGTATAGACGCACATATTCCAACTCTGATTCTCTCTCTCTCTATACATATCTTCCTCTCTCTGTTCACCTCCTCTCTTTCTCTCTCCTTGTCTCTATATCTCTCCCCCTTTCCCTTCATCTCTCCTTCTCTCTATCTCTGTCCCTAACTCCCTCTCTTTATCTCTCCCTCACTCTCCCTCTCTTACCCCTATCTCTCTCTTCTTCTCTCTCCCTCACT
>JAQMYF010000010.1:7438709-7470116 GCA_030014195.1 Neosilurus mollespiculum | reverse complement strand
CAACCTCTTCCCCCCCCCCCCTCTCTTCACCCTCTCTCTCTCTCCTTCTCTCCCCCCCCCTCTCCCACACTGTCCCCCCTTCACCCTCCCTCTCTCTCTACAACCCATCTCTCTGCCTCTCTCTCTCTCTCTCTTTCTTCTTCCCTCTCTCTCCCATTCTCTTCCTCTTACACTCACTTCCCCTCTCTATCTCTTCCTTTCACTCTCTCTTCTTCTTTCTCTTCATCTTCTTTCCCCTCTATCTCTCCTGCTCTATTTCATCTCCCTCATTTTCTGCCCCTTTCAGTCTCTCCATCTCTCTCTCTCTCTCTCTCTCTCTCTCTCTCTCTAAGGCTTTGCTAAGCAATTATGGTGTCGTTGTGATGATCAAATAGAGGCACCACGCGTGTGCAAAATGCTGGATCTGACTAAGACCTGTTTTAACAGCTTCAGAGTTTACAATCATCAAATATAAACTTTCTCCACTGAGCACAAACACTTGCACAGATGCTTTACTCACATAAATAGACCTTGTTTGTAGCTAAGAGTCACATGGACAGACTTTCAATGGCAGAGAAAGGTGTCATTGGATACTATACAGTGACATAAAAATGTAAATATAGTCAGTGAGACCGTATCAGTTGTTTTCAATTTTATTCCTTCTTATAGGAAGATTCAACCTCTGAGCACATAGTCTGTTTTGCACCATATTGCAGTGCCATGGATGAATGCCTATCTAATCAGACTTCTTAAGAAAGCTGCTGCAAACTCATACCTGGCCTATTAAATATCAGCCTGTCTTTTTGGTGCTTACAGAAAAACAGTATGAACATATAACTAGTGATGCACAGATTCTTTTTACAAGCTATTACCACTGTTTTTACTGAGTGGAATCACCCATTCCTGACATACTGTCTGTGAACCGTTTGCTAAGGATGTTTCAGTGACAAAAATATACTGAGGTTTCAGCGGAGCGTGGCACAAGCGAAACCCCATTGATATGGGAAAAGTGTCAAACCATCGAGTTGCTTTCGGAACGTCAAGAAAAGCCTATAGTGTCCTTCTGTCTGCACCTCTGGCGTACATGTAGACATGGGAACCCTGTGGTGATACTTCTCATGCTGGTATATAAATGTTGTAATTGGAATAAATGAGTGATGTTAACTTCTTTTACTCTATCTTCTTCTCCAAACTGTTATTTATTTCAAGCCATAAAAATGCACCTTTTAATAAAACAAAATACACTTTTTCATTAATTCATTCATTTTCTGAACCGCTTAATCCTAATTGGGGTCACGAGGAGGCTGGCGCCCATCTCAGCCAACACTGGGCAGAGTACACCCTGGACAGCTTGCCAGGCCATCGCAGGGCAGAAACACGCTGACGGCAATGCACTGGGGAGCAGCAGTGACAACCCGGAGACAGTGGGGATTAAATCCTCGATCTTGGGATTAGTAATCCATCACCCTACCACTGGGCCACCTCTGCCCCAAATACACTTTATACCCCTCAGCCGGTTATGGCTGGAGGGGTATTGTCGTTGGCTTGGCGGGAGGGCGGGCAGCGTGACAATACATTTGTTGGCCCATTGCTTGGCTCATGCACATGCCAGCTTTCTGAACTTTTGTGTAGGCACTCCTTATGCCCTCAACCTGTGTGTGGGTATCTAATTTGCATATGTGACCTTTGACCTTGGCACAGTGACCTTGAACATATAAAGTTTGTCCTGACAATCACTCAGCTCATATGCATGATAGCTTTCTGAAATTTTGCAGAGGCACTCCCTATAACCTAAACTTGTGCGTAGGGTGGCTAATAAAATGTTGATTGTCCGAAACTGTTTGTATGGGGAATGGCTTTTGTCCTCCGTACGCTTGAGGCATACTGGCTGAGGGGTTACGACGTTCTATAGAATGGTTATTTTTAATAATGTAAACAGAATTCTGTGCCATATGCAGTAGGTATCTTAGTTTTTTAGCTGGCAAAATAAACCATTACTGACATGCAATGCTTAACTCATTTGAATAGAAAGGCTTTAACCCAATCACATTAAGGAAGCGCATGACGTTTCCGGTGTGTATAACATGCTTACAGAAGTGAACCTATTCCCCGGAATAGTATCTCGAAACCCTGTGGTGATATTGGAGTTCTTAATAGCATAGCACTTTCAGACAATATCAAAACTTCCATCACGGGGCACCACTCACACACATATGTACACACCCAGAATTACCAATCAACTGAACTGCATGTAATCTGTAACAATAATCTGACTGTAAACACTGTTGTCTACACCACTTTAGAACACAGGAGAGGCGTTGGTCTTAAAATAACACATAAATGCTCTCTGTCTGGTGGCACAATGGTGTAGTGGTTAGCACATCCACCTCACAGCAAAAACGTCCTGGGTTTCAGTTCCGGGCCACAGCAGTTTCTGTGTGGAGTTTGCATGTTTTCCCCGTGTTTGCGTGGGTTTCCTCCAGGTACTCTGGTTCCCTCCCACCGTCCAATGTCATGCTCACTGGCTGTTCCAAATTGCCCCTAGGTGTGGACATGAATGTGAATGGTTGTATGTGTTGGCCCTTCAATGGTCTGGCGAGCTGTTCAGGGTGTACCCCGCCTTCACCCAGTGTCAGCAGAGATAGGCTCCAGCCTCTCCATGACCCTAATAGGATTAAGCAGTTTGGTGTGAGTGCTCTCTGTCTTGACATAAAGCTGGGTCAAATTTTACATGGTCTTTTCTCAGCCTCAGCCTACGAAGACTCGAAAATATTTTTTTAGCACCACATGAGACCACAACAATATTTCCATGAACATGTTCCTATTCCTGTTGTAATATTCGTGTTCCGGTACAAAATGTAACTGTAAAGTTATAGAGCACATATACATCTCAACTGACTATGTTTCAAAATACTTTTTCAAATAAATTTGAAAAATAAATTTTCCATGGTCAAAATAATATAACACATAATAAGTTTGTGTAATGCATATGTCTGTATTTAGTAAGCCAATGTTCTCTACATGTCCTGTGTCCTCATTTCTAGAAATTAATAATAATACAAATATTGACAGGCTATTGTACTTCATTCAAAAAAAATTTCATGTTAGATTAGAAAGATACTACAACCAGCAAATTAACAAATCTGATCATCTGGTCTCGGTCTTGACTCCTGGCTCGGTATCAGCTAAGGTGGTCTGGAACTCAATACTAGTCATTTCAACATTTCATGTAACTTTCAAGAACACATCAGCACTGTATCTTCAGATTTATGGCAACAAACACAATCAAAACCTTGGCAAGAACTCTCATCTCATTTCTCTGTGAAGGCTTTAAATGAGGGGTTTCAGGAAAGACAGTGATTCAGACTGAAAGTTTCAAAGGCAGAACACAAAACGAAAGGTTCAGCACCGTGGACAGCTGCCTACAGAGCCGCAGGAACCAGAGCAACATCCTCAGCAAAAGGCCAAGTGTGTACACACGCAGCACGTTCAGCTCTTTTCAGCACCTGAACCTTTCCACTGTCAGAGCGGCAGACAATACAATACAATCCAAAATAACATGAACCTGGTGAGGCTTGTGATGCTCAGCTCTTAGCTGAAGAGTGTCTAACTCCTACTCTAGAGTTAAACTAACAGCAGCAACCATTGATTTCACAGCTGTGGTCAGGCCCAGGCCCGGCCCAGCACACCATGTACAGCCATGAGAATATTAATATTAATTTAATTAATGTAAAGAATTTACTTACTGCTTAAGCATGAGTGGATAATCTGAGCATGAGGACACACTGTTTCAACACTGCCTTATTTATGTATTTATTTATTTGCTTGTTTGTTTCTTCTGCACTTACCAACCTAGACAGCAGGAAACAAAGAAAGCAGCAAACCAACTCTCCCTCTCATGACTGCTTTTTTCTATATTTTTTTTCTGCCTGATTCTTTTTAAGGAAGAGCCTTTTAAAGGAGCTTTTAGGCTCCATCAGCCCGTAGTGGCTCACGTGTCTGTGGACCATGGAAGTGCACAAACCTCTTGATGCATTGGGAGAGTAATTGGATGTGCATGTGCAGGAAATGAAGAGCACCCTTGGTTTTTAATTACCTAGCTTAATTCTGTTTTCTTCCCATTTTTAGCCTCTTTGTGAGGAACTGTGCACCCTGCAGTCTTATTGACTGGCCTATTATATAGCATTTTGCAAAATGAGTCTTTCCTGCTTATTTTTTATTTATTTTATTTTTTTGCTTGACGCCTAAATACTGTAACAAAAAGGTTTTAGGGAATTACCCTCAATACCTACAGGGATAAATCTGTGTAAAAAATGGAAGCTGGTGTGATCAGAAGCTGAGATGTGTATGGATAAGTCTTACCTGTTCAAACAATAGCAGTATAAATATGCAACTAGTATTAACAGCATCAGTCACAAGAGCTCATAGAGGTTCATTATTATGTTTGGTGTCACTTCTGTAAGTATACATTTATAATAAACCCTGCTAAATCTTGGTGCTTAGTGTGTGTGATGATTAGATGACTGTTAATCATTGTACACAGGAAGCATTCACAGCACTGTTGATAAATCTTGATGATTTAAAACATATCTAATAAAGAATGCATTTCATGAACTCTTATAAGAGATAAAGGATGGTGATATCAGACACTGAGATGTTTGCATGCTTTTGAGCCGTTCAGATGTTCAGGTGCAATATCTGCACAGTGTCCACTGACCCCACACTCATTCACAACATTAACTCAAACCTTAACACGGGAAAACTATGATCTAGTACCGATCCTAACAGAAAAATCCCTCAAATCAATCAAAACCTACACAAATAAAGGTTCAGCTCATTTTCACAAATGTTAACAAAGCATCATGATAATATTTTAAAGTGCGTATGTAATGTACAAACAAATCCAATGCACCCTTAAACAGATGCCTCACATTGTACACCACAGCACACCAATAGTAATAATAAAAGTCAGAAGTCTTTTATACCAAAAAGCTTGTACATCAATCACCCATGCCTCAGCAAATACAATTTCCCACTAAGGTTCTCTAGAACACTGATGTCAATATATTAATCTGAATTATAGACCTACAGCCTAGATCTCCCTAGAACTGCCCCACATCACACTTCTCTCTCTGATTGCTTCAAAGCATGAACTAGCTGAGTTTATTTTATTGATGCGATTCCTGGAGAGGATTTATGCATTCTGTTTATTGTGTTTATTAATCATTTAAATCAAGGCCATGACTTCATTTTTCATCCCCTGCAGTGTGAGTGTAACTTTGGATTGTTATCTTTGTGAAGTTATGTTTTCTTTTGAAAAGTGCAGAGGATTGCTTAAAGAGATGCAATGGTAATTCTGCGTCCATTCTTTAAAACAGGGGCTCTCAAAGTGGGCTCTGTGAAGTATAACTAGGGTTTTATGATTTAATTTTTACTCTGCTACAGCGACGGAAACCATAAATTATTATTATCTAATTTATTGTGTTTTTATAGCAGAGCTCCCACGAGGGCCTCTGGAGCACCCTGCTCAAGAAACCATTGACTTGGTTTTGGATGGCTCGTTCATCTATCCATTCAGTATTCGTATGCATCACGATGCTGATTGACTGTCATGCATTGCAATGTTGATTGGCTGTTCACTCTTAGGCAGGAACTTGGCACATGCCAACATTATCAGGAATGTATACTGCAGTTTTTGTTTTGTTTTTTACTGAAAAATATCTAAACAAAATTAAATTATTTTAAAAATTTATTGCTTCTACTGATGTTCTGGAGAACATGACTTTAACTTTTAAAACATCGATAAAATATATATAGATGAAAATAGATTTATAAAATTAATAAATATGAACGGAAAATAAATACACCCAACAAAAATCTCATGGGGAGCTCCGCTATCAAGCACTGCCTAAATATGTACATTATATATTACCTAGTTTAATATGTCGTGTGAATTGCATTAGTTCAAGTCATACACAGAGTCTGTTCTATGTTCTTGGTGGGTTTCCTCTGGGTTCTCTGGTTTCCAGTGAGTTCCCAAAACTATGACAGTAGGTGGAACAGCTGTGCTGAAATACCCCAGGTGTGAGTGAGCATGTGAATTGTACCCTGTTATGAAGTGGCGTCCCATTCTGAGTGTTAAATGTGAGTGTGCATGTGAATGGTTGTGAGTTTGCGAGCTGTTTAGGTTGTGTCCTGCCTTCGCACAGTGTTGGCTGAGATAGGCTCCAGCCTCCCAGTGACCCTAGTAGGATTAAGCAATTCAGCAAATGTGTAGAATGAGAGTGAGTAAAAGTAGGTAAATGAAACCATGAAAGAGGTCCAATACATCATGGGTGCATAAGAAAAAGTAGACATGGTTCTGAGAGGGCAGATTTGAATCAGTACCTGGAATTTTGAGCCATTGTTAGCCCATTAAAGTTGCATTGGTGTGCCTCATCACAGTACAGTCATATCATTTCATTTACACTCTTTCATCGCACTCACTCACTTGCCGAACTGCTTACTCCCGCTAGGATTGTAGAGAGGCTGGAGCCCATCTCAGCCGACACTGGGCGAAGGAGGGGTAGACCCTGGACAGCTTGTCAGACCATCGCAGGGCAACACACACACAAAATTCACACTCACTTTCACACCTAGTGGTAATTTGGAATTAGCCTAAATGTGTGTGTTTTTGGACTGTGGGAGGAAACCAGTGTACCCAGAGGAAACCCACGCCAGCACAGAAAGAACACGCAAACTCCACACGGAAACGCCCAAGTCCGGGGACAAACACAGGACCCTCTTGCTGTGGGGCGGACGTGCTGGACACCATGCTGCCCATTTAGTTCACGGCTTTAAAAACAACAACAACAACAACAACAACAAAATTGACCTGTGCCGTCCCTTTGATATGTGTCTGTGACTGCGACAGAGAGCCAAAATATTATTGTACCATATGCTATCACAAGGCAAGATAAACAGCTGGATTATAAGTGTTGAAGTTGTAGAGTCTAAAAAACTTCCTGGCTGCCAAAAGTTTGAGAACCCCTGCTTTAAAGAAAAGTTGCCATTCAATTGACTGCAAGCTCGCACATTGTGAAGGAAATCCAGGTTAATATTGCAGTGGAGTCTTTCCACTTATCGGCCCAAAACTAACACGTGACCTGTCACGTGACTGTTTTTTAATTTAAATACAGCGCACCTGAAGCTTAACGGAATTTCAGGATTTGGTTACTCCAGAGATTTTTTAGCAGCCTCATAAATCAGTATCAGCATTCATTTTAAAACTTTACCTCAATATTTCGATGAAGAAGGAGCTATTACAGTTAAATGTATACGTTTTCTGCATATTTCATCCTTAATATGTCGAATATGAGCCGTTTATTCGGTTGTGGATGGCGGTTTGCAGCCAGCAGGCTGGAACAGAGAGGGCTGCTGGTGTCTCCTACCTGCTCAAACGAATTCTCCCAGGTGAAGTTGTGCAGAGATGAGGCAAAGAGCTCCTCTTCCGACAGCCCACAGCCCTCCATGGTCTGAGAGACTGGAGACGTGTGCTGGAAAGAGAGATTCGGAAGAGAAATGTCTTCAGACGAGTGTCGCTCGGCTCGGCTCGGTTCCGCTCCGTCCTGTCTGTGGAAGCAAACGGCGGTTGGAGCTCGAGCTGCTCTGTTCAGTCACGTGGGAGTCCTTCTCCGCGACCTGTGTCCTTATTTCCTCTACTTTCCTATATCCTTACTTCCCTCAACCGTTTTACCTTCTGCACAGCTACAGCAGTTCTCTCTCATCAAAAAAGTGTCTCAGCGTGCAACTTATTCTTGACACAATCGAGTGCAAAAGTTTTCATCCCCTTTCTAGATCTAAAAAAAAAAAAAAAAAAAAAAGGAAACAAGAAGGTCCTGGGTTTGAGTCCCAGGCTTTGGGTGTTTGTGATCACCGTGTGCATGCATGGGTTTTCTCCTGGGTACTCCGGTTTCCTCCCACAGTTCAAAGACCTGCACATTAGGGGAACTGACTGTTCCAAATTGCCCCTAGTTGTGAGTGTAAATGGTTGTGTGTGTTGGCCATAAGAGGGTCTTGGGAGCTATTTAGGGTGCACCCCACTTTTGCCCATAGTCAGCTGAGATCAGCCTCCCTAATAAGATTAAGTGGTTCGTCAAGTGAGTGAAATAAACATATAGGCTGGAATCACTCGATTACTTAGTTGCTGAATCGCTTAATCCTAAATAAGGGTGCGGGGAGGCTGGTGCGGGGTACACCACGAACAGCTCGCCAGACCATTGCTGGGCTCACACACATACAACCATTCACACTCACACCGAGAGGCAATTTGGAACAGACAGTTAGCCTAATGTGCATGTTTTTGCACTGTGGGAGAAACCCGGAATACCCAGAGGAAACCCATGAAAGAAAAGTTATGCTGCCATACAATGCAGTTATTATCTTATAACTTGAAGTTCTCATAGAGAAGTGGAGTGCTGTGAGGGGCTGTTAATCCAAGTCTATATAGTCTGCATGTAC
The DNA here is from genome assembly GCA_030014195.1 of Neosilurus mollespiculum. NCBI lineage: Eukaryota > Metazoa > Chordata > Actinopteri > Siluriformes > Plotosidae > Neosilurus > Neosilurus mollespiculum. Next base: position 7,461,638 of record JAQMYF010000010.1, on the reverse strand, counting down.
TTTATCTCTCCCGGCCTGTCTATTCCTGCATGGAAGATGGTGGTGACGATTGCGAGAACTCTAAAAAAAAAAAAACTGTCGCGCATGCACTACCACATAAGTCGAGTCGCCCATGGAATTCTGGGAGGGCTACCGAGCCCAACCAAAGTGGCTCTCTCGACAGCTCAACCTTCCTATAATCATGCCGCACATTCGCTTCCACATAAATCAAGTCAGGCGGGAAAGCACAATTAGTGTTGCTGTTCCGCTTGCTGCGCTCGCTTCACAGCAAATATTATCTTAGCACACTATACATATAACTACTTGATTATTTTTGTTATTCCAATTAATGAAAAAACATGTATAAATGTATATGTGGACACCTGACCAATAAGCATCCTATTTCAAAAGTAATGGCATTAATATGGAGTCGGTCCCCCTGTGCAGTTAAAACAGGGTCTATTCAGAGAAGTCTTTTCATTAGGACTTCAGGGAATTGTCTTTCAGCCACAAGAGCATAAGAGGTTGAGCACTTATATCTTGCTGTCATGTAGGTTTGCAACATTTCTACTCACTGATCCTATGATATTATTCAATGAGATAATAAAAATGTATTTTAAAAGAAATACTGTTCATCCCTGTAAAGTTATAGTAAAAAAAAGTTGTGCACTCTACTATTTTGCTGAAGTGTCTTTGGCCTTGATTATATATATGTATGTATGTTAGCCCTGCGATGGTCTGGTGAGCTGTTAAGTGTGATCCCAGCCTTTGCACACTGTCTAATATAGGCTCCAGCCTCCCTGCAACCCTAGTAGGATTAAACACTTTGGCAAGTGAGTGAGTCAGTGGTAAGTTTAGCAAAGGTATAATATATAAAAGAAAACATTATGTTAACAGAACACTACTTGTGATCCCTACCGCTTCAGCTCTGAATGTCAGAGCTCAGCAGGTTACCTCTGCCAAGGAGGTTATATTTTTATTTGTGTGGGTTGGTTTGTTGGTCTGACTGTTAGATACTTGATGTTCACAGTTTTTGTCAGATTTTATCAAAGTTTTTATGATGGGTAGGTGATCACCTAAGGATGTTCCTAATAAATTTTGGTAAGCTTGGCTTTAGAGCAGAGGCTGCACCTATCTGCCTGTAAATCTACCACTCCGTCCTTCCCTCACTCGTGAACAAGACCCCGAGATTCTTAAACTCCTCCACACCTCACTCCAGACCTGAAGGGTGCATTCCACCCTTTTCCAGCTGAGAACCATGGCATATATATTTTTTTTTATTTTTCTTAAAGTGTAACAGATTGATGCATCACTTCAGAGCATCATAAAGAGTTTGAACTTACCCAAACAGTTTTACAAAATAGGCCCCCAAACAGCTAGAAATGCAGCAAAGAAAGATAGATCCGATGTCCACCTGACATTTAAAGCAATATTTTATGTAAAAAATTCTTGATGTCGGCCCGTAAACATGCTCATACACATGGCTAATTTAATGACTCAGTCGTACTTGTTAAGACAAATGGAATTGTGATTGATAATTTGTTTATCTTCAATGAGCACTTTATCCTAGTCAGGGTCACAGGGGTCAAGAGCCTATCTTGGGAACACCAAACACGAGGTGGGAATACATCCTTGATGGGAGTCCAACACAGGGTATTATGCGTACGTACATACTTACACCTATGAGCAGATTAGCATAGCCAGAACACCTACTTTTACAATAGAACAGCTTTATGCGGAAATACATGCACATACACTCTATGGCTTAAAGATTGTGGACACCTGATCATCACAGCCATTCCCCCCCCCCAAAAAAAAAAAAAAAAAAAAAACACACACCCATATCCCACCCCATACTGTCATAATAACCACCACTCTTCAGTAAATGTTTTCCAATAGATGCTGGAGCATGGCTATGGGGATTTCTGCTCATTCAACCACAAGAGCACTACTGAGGTCAGGTAAGGAGTCTTGGAGTGCAGGTGTTGTTTTACTCCATTTCATAGGTTCAGAGGTTTGAGGTCAGGGCCCTGAACAGGACACTCACATTTTTTTCACACCCACTTTGACAAAACATGTTTTCATAGATTTTGCTATGTGCACTGTGGTATTGTCATGCTGGACCAGGTTTGGGCCTATTAGTTCCAGGGAACTACAGTAATGCTACAGTATGCAGACATTCAGTACAGTTGTAAGATTTTAACTTTGTCGTAACTGTGCATGGAATGCCTCCTGGGTGCGATGATCAGGTGTGCACAAACCTTTGGCCATATTAAGTACCAACAAACACCACAGTGATGGTAACCCGAACTGAGGTTCAAAACAGGTACCCTGAAACTAGGAGGTACAAATACTACCCACTATGTGCACATAGCTGAAAATATTACTCATCCAAGGCTCGTTGCCTTTGGAACTGAACAAAGCTGGTGAGGTTAAGCAGCAAAATGAAATATGCAGTATATAGGATATATACACAGATCAGCTGTAACATTAAAAACAAAGTGAATAACATTTGATAATTTTTATTTGATTACCTTTTTTTTTATATTTTTTATCTGCCTATTGTATTAGGCAGAAAGTGAACAGTTAGTTATCAAAGCTGATGTGTTGGAAGTGGGAAAAATGAGCAAGTGTAAGGATCTCTGTGACTTTGACAAGGCCATAATGGCTAAACTAATGGGTCTATTCATCTCCAAAACGGTAGGTCTTGTCTGGGGTTTCTGGTATGCAAGGATAAGTACCTACCAAAAGGAGTACAGAAAGGACGCCCAGTAAAGTGGCAAGAGTGTCATGAGTCACCAAGGGTCATGGATGCAAATGGGGAGTGAATGCTGGTAGCTATATTGGATTCCACAGAAGAGCTTCTGTAGCACAAACTGCTGAAACTGTTAATACTGGCAATGATAGAATTGGTGTCTGAACACACGGTACACTGCAGCTTACTGAGTGTATGGAACTTAAGATATAAGGCACTGATGTACTATTGGACTTCCTTAAAGCTTATTTCGGCCTTCTTATGTTCCTTTTGTAAAGTATTCTATATTTATAACCAGATAAAAACACATATTTGGTGTGACAATAAAGAGCAATAAGGGGGTATTACAAGACAAATGAACCTGAAATTGGGCAATTTTTAACTAATTACTGGAAATTTCCCAAAGGCATGGTACCGGGTTTTTTTTTTTTCCCCCTCAAGATGGTGCCGAGTTTCGTTTATATGCTCTTTCCAATAATTACGCTGACTTTGGGAATAAAACAGCAAAAAAGCCTTTCCTATATCAGTGATACTCAAAGACCCTCATCTTAATATTATAGCATAATCTGTCCACACAATTATAAGCAGGCAATTTTTGTACAACTTTGAAGAATGTGTCTCTCCATCCCTCTGAAACTCATTTTCTTTATACACTAGACAAAACCTTTTGCAGCGTGCTTGAATGGTTCAATTCGTAGCATAAGCATGTTCCTGCTTACTGAAATTGACAAGATTCACTACATTGGCTAAAGTAATGAGAAAAAGAAATTGACATTGTTCTGTGTTGGTCATGTCCCCCAAAGTTATGTCTCACAAAGCCACTGTGAGATGTGATTTGTTTGAAGGGCCTGATAATGTATTGCATACTTCACATCTCGTGTAATAAATTAAATCAGGAATCAAACAAGTTAACACATGAATATTCCTTTTTTTTCCTTCTGAAAACATTCAAGGTTATCTACAAATGCAGTCTTCTGGAAATGGGCTTTTAAGTATATGCATGTTTCCACTGGTTGTTCATTTAAGAGATTAATATAGTGCTCAAACAGGGCATTATTAAAATGCACCCATGAAAATCAGTAAATTTAGCACGTCAAGTCTCTTGTGAACTTCTTACATCTAGAAACTAGGAAAAAACATTGGGTATACATGTAGTTCATTCATTCATTCATTTTCTAAGCTACTTAATTCTAATTAGGGTCACAGAAAGGCTGATGTCTAGATCAGCTGACTCAGGGCAAAGGCCGGGTACACCCTGGACAGCTCACCAGGCCATCACAGGGCCAACATACATACAACCATTCACACTCACTCTCATACCTAAGGGCAATTTGTTACCACCAATTAGCCTACTGTGCATGTTTCTGGACTGTGGGAGAAAACCAGACTGCCCGGGACCTTCTTGCTGTGAGGCAAACGTGCTAAGCACTGCACCACCATGTAGAAGTGGGAGTTGATAAATAACAATTATACATCAATGACATCAACTGAGCCTGACAAGAATGATTGTTTTAACATAAAAAGCATCTTTTTAAAAGACACTTACATTTTTTTGGAAACACAAGAAAAACAAACTAAAACTAGATTTTTATGCCATATTTCTCCATTTGAAAGTATGATAACAATGACACTGTCTGCTGCAAGCTTCAAGTGTCAGTCGTTTCGATTCAAGCCTCATCCATTAGGCCTCATGTCTTTTATTCCACAGATAACATAAAATGTAGTGAGGCAAGAGAGATGGGGCTAAAGTATGTTGGTAGAACCCCAACATGGACACCTTGAGCTTCAAGAAATCGATGTGTGGTTACATCAAGATGGAGCAGTGACATACACAACTTGAAAATCAATGTAAGTGCTGAGGGAAATGCTTCCGGATTGGTTGATTGCGTTGCGTTGCGTGGCACCGTTAGGTGGTCGGCCTGTTCCCCTTACCTCGCCCCTTTTTTTCTCACGAGTGCATACTCATCGACCCCAAATTCTTGAAGCCCTTAAGGTTGCTATTCAGCAGGAGATACATGCAAAATAAAATATTTAAAGCCTTTATTTGTAATAATTTTGATGATTATGGCTTACAGCTTATGAAAACCCCAAATTCAAGATCTTAGAAAACTATAATATTACATGAAATAAAAAAAAAAAAAGATTTTAAATACATAAAGTCAGCCCTCTGAAAAGTATAATCATGCATACAATATGTACTCAGCACTTAGTTTGGGCCCCTTTTGCATGAATTACTGCCTCAATGCGGCGTGGCAGGATACTATCAGCCTGTGGCACTGCTGAGAGGTTACGGAAGACCAGGATGCTTCAATAGCAGCCTTCAGCTCTTCTGCATTTATCTCCATAAAGCTTGTCTGCTGAAGGAAGCATGAAATGCTCTAAAATGTCCTGGTAGATGACTCCGGACTAAATAAAGCACAGTGGACCAACACCAGCAGATGAAATGGCTCCCCAAATCAACAGAGTGTGGAAACTCTGTGTTCCTCTCTTCATTCTTCCTCCAGACTCTGGGGCCTTGGTTTCCAAATGAGATGCAAAATTTGCTCTCATCAGAAAAGAGAACTTTGGACCACTGAGCAACAGACCAGTTATTTTTTTTTTTAGCCCAGGTAAGACAGTTCTGATGTCTTTTGATGTTCAGGAGCAGCTTGACAAGAGGAATACAACATATGAAGCCATGTTCAAAATCTCCCCCACACTTTTGAATGGTCTTCTCCTGACAGTCCTCTCCAGGCTGCTTGTGCACCTTTTTCTTCCACCTTTTTTCCTTCCACTTAACTTTCTATTAATGTGCTTTGATACAGCACTTTGAGAACATCCAGCTTCTTTTGCAATTACCTTTTGAGGCTTTCCCTCCTTGTGCAGGGTGTTGATGGTTTTCTGCACAACTGTAAGGTCAGCCGTCTTCCCCATGATTGTGAATTCTACTGAACCAGACTGAGAGACCATTTAAATGCTCAGGAACCCTTTGCAGGTGTTTTGGATTAATTAGCTGATTAGAGTGTGACACTCTGAGCCTACAATACTGAACCTTTTCACAATATTCTAATTTTCTGAGATTTTGGATTTGGGGTTTTCATAAACTGTAAGGCATAATCATCAAAATTATAACAAATAAAGGCTTGAAATATTTCACTTTGCATGTAATGAGTCTATATATTAGTTTCACCTTTTAAGTTGAATTACTGAAATAAAAGAACTTTTGCACGATATTCTAATTTTTCGAGTTTCACCCATATATGCTAATTGTCATTATCCTTTCAAAATCCTCCATTCATGTAGTTTTTTTCCCCACACAAAAATAATTTGTGATGTATTTAATTATGCTCTAAAAAAAGTCACCTCATTATTTTGTGATATTAGAGATCATTTTTCATCATAGTTTTATTTTATTACAGTGTACACTGCTACTATTTTCACTCTGTAGTTTTGTAGTACATGTATTACATCAGAAAGCACTCAAATGTATTGCATGGTTAAGTGATAACTCAGTGAAACAGTCCCTGTGAAACTGCCCTCGATCCTGCATGTTGAGCAAATACCTAGGAAGTCCAACATTTGGAGAAATTGGGTTTATGTGCTAAATGGAGTTACGAGGTTTTTCTACAGCCTATAATGTACATGAATTAAAAGCACTGCATACACACAGGGATTATGTCCTGAAAAAGAAAATTACTAAATTAACAAGTTTTCAGCAGTCAGTTGATGGAGTCTCATCAGATTCTCAAAACACTACATGATTAACTGAGTTTTTGCAAAACACTCAAGAGCTGTTTGTATACATATCATGAATTCCTGATTCTGTGGTAATTTAGCAAACATTACAAAAGATGTTTCCCCACCCAGTACTTAGTTGGGTATGTCGATGGTGCAATCTTTGAATTTTCATTAAACCTGGGTGAGTCTCATTTCTCCAGGATTTCCAAACTTCCATTGCTTCTGAAACATGCAGAACACACCTTCTCCCCTGGAGGGAGTATACATCAGCAACAAGCCACTGTACATCACCCAGGAACCTATCACACGTAGGCCGACGAGTTCTTGTCAGAGATGCTATGATTGAATTGTTCCATCATTCAGTCACCAAAGGAGCCATTACTCCAAATTAGCATACAAATTCAAAGCAGGACAGATGGATTTGTCACATTCCACTCGACTGCATCGTCTTCGAGACAGGCGTCGCCAGCACTGTGTGATGGAGATAAGACACCTGTCTCAGCTGCGTTTGGGACAACTGCTGTATGAACGGTGAGAGGAAAGACTTGGGTGTCCGCAATAAACTTCCTTACAAACCTGACAGAATATCATCAGAACATCACAGGGGGTCGTAGGACGTACAGAAAAAAAATGCTTTGTGCCTTCTGGATGATGGAGCAACTGTCATGTCAGTCAGAGAGACAGAATAGATTGCTGGATATGGGAACATTTTATATGACTATGGAGCTTTTTATGTTCTAGGGAGAGCTAAACTTAGTAAGGCAAACAAGATCAGACACTTTCAATCAATTTTAAATGACTAATTGCTATAATGAGTTCCGATGTCATTAGTAAAGACTCATTTTCTCAGCATGGCTATTGCTAATTTAGCAATTTCTGATCAGACCCTTTGTATTGATATTGTGAGGCAAAAATGCTATTTCAGTAATAAAATAGTAAAGTTTCACAAGCTCAAGAACTATATCCATTTTCCCAACTTGACATTCAGTGGTGAACAGATGTATATACGCATGCTATAGTTGTGTTATGCTAAAATTATATATTTACTAATTACATAATAAGGGTCAATCGGAAATTTCTAAGCATGACAAAGCTGCTCTTGCCTCTGAATCTCCCAGTCAGCTCAAACTAATGTGTTTTCCATTAGCTTTGGTGAAGCCTGCTTTCTAGCATTGTCATGGATGTGCATTTTAGGATAGAGAGAGAAAAAAAAAAAAAAAAAAAAAAAAAAAAAAATTCCCCCAGAAATTTGGGGCTGAGAGCCTTCTCTCCAACAGTCAACAAACATCAAAACACATGCTAATCGCTCCTGTTTGAATATTGCATTCAGTAGCCCTGATGTGAACTCCCTCAGTACGAAGTACAGCACTCCCCCCCCCTCGCTCTTCTGTTCACCAAAGAGCTAAGCAACAGTGTTTTTGCTCTCCTGACGGTAAGTATTTGAATCTGGGGGCACACGCTAACTTGGGGTTGCTTTTGAAGTTACTGTGCCTTCATCATGTGCCGTTTTGCATAAAGCTCATCCTTAGTTCTCCCATACCGCCATGGTGTATAATGCCATAGGTAAGAAACGGGGTTGGTGTTTTATCTGCGTCTAATGGATTAACAAAAAGAACCCCTGGGTGTCATGATTAAATGTGCACTCTCCCAGCCGAAGTGATGCATAAACACAAGGATGAAGCAGTAAATGCCATAATCTCAGGCTAGCGGGGCAAGGCATTGAGATGGATTATGCCTGGTGCCTTCACTAGGACTCGAAGAATCCCGACAATTGAAGAGAAACAAGTCAGAGGGTATTCATTGAAAACTGAGAATGTGGCATGCATTAAAATGCTGGAGTAAACTCTAAAAGCAGCTGTAGATGCATATTACTCTGAACCATTTGCACAGAGGAAAATATCCTTTTATTTATTTATTTTTTAAAGCTATCTGGTGCCAACTCAAACCAGTGCCTTCACAGACGTCAGCAAGATATAGTGGGTGTATTCCAGCAACACTTGGCACCAGGAATGCACAAAGATAGTGCCAGTTCAAGGCAGGAATAGATTGACCTAATAGAGTTACCCAGGTGGCCTCCTTCTAGAACATGGTTTGCCCTCTACCCAACAATCAGTGATGCAACAGCACTAGACCTTGAATAACCCCAGCACGAGAGAACAAATCTTACTTCAGTGATGACCCACAACCCTCTTCTCACACTGACTAACTTGGCTTCTTTCATTTGATGAGGTGACCCAGAGAATGAAAAAGATTTTCAAAAATCACCACAATAGGAGTCAAGCAGACACAATTACACCCAGTCTCTACAGTCTTCCCCCAGCCCAACCATCTTCCATGATAAAACTGAAAAGTTATCTATAGGCCATTGTCATAGACCCTACAATGAAAAGAAAGGAATCCAGGCCACTCAATAGAAAATATCTGTCAGGCCTTTAATCACAATTTTGTGCAATATAATTAGACACGAAAGAAAAAGTAAAACCAATTTTTAATTTCGGATGTACATAGGGGAGAATGTTCCAAAGGAGCTTCCAGTACTATCACTCATGGGAGAAATGACCACTGAAGAGTTTCCTTTTTAGTTCCTCTGAGTTAATTAATCTCACCTCTGTCCATTAACTCCATTCAATCCTCTGCTAAAAACGGAATAAAAATTGACCAGTGGCTTTGTTGAGACACCATGAAGTTCCACAACTGCTCACATCTCAGTCATTGTAACACACTTCAAATTACATTGATAACTTTAGCACTCCTGAAACAGTGTTACTCATCAACCTTTATTAATCACTCTTCAATATTAAGGGTAAAGGGCATCCTTATATTTCACATAGAACCCTTGCCTAAATATATTAGCCATTGAAAGACATTTTATCCATGTTGAATGTTAATCTTGCTTAAAATAAAGCATGACAAACAATATACAACCAAAGCATACTGAATCTGTCAGGTGATGAACAACTGATATCAATTTTTTTTTATTGAATTCAAAAGATTGCTTAACAGAATAAACAAGCACTTGTCTACTCAGTTACATTTCAGTAAAAGTTTGCAACGTCGATAAGGAATGTCAACATCCACATGAATGAACGTGTATAAAAATGGTCGATGTATACTGTGTCTCTGTTGAGCATTCACTCCCAACCAAACAGGTCATTTGTGTCTACAGTGAACACCATCACAATACACCAATTCCAAAATGAGATGAAAGCAAGAAAATATCCTTATAAAAATAATTTGAACAAAATAAACAAACAAAAGGGGAGGGGAAAGAAAAAAAACCCCCAAAACAAAAACAAACGATAACCTAAATGTTGACAGGATGACAATACAACCTTCAGAGCTGAGAGAAGAGACCTCATGAACAGTTGCAGGTTAAACGTTATATTGTCCTTTAAGCTGTCCAGGGCGTTTAGTACTGAGTGTATTCCTTTGTCTGGAGTTTTGCAACAATGCGCTCCAACTGTCGCTTGGCTTCACATTGAGGGAAGTTGCCCATCTCGTAGTACTGCGGGGCGATTTTGACCAGCCTGGAAAAAAATTCCATTCGTAAGAGTGGTATAGCATAGCTTTTCCATCATGCACACAATTTCTCCTTTTCTCTTCACCAATAAAAATCCATGTTCAGATGATGAATCATCCAGATAATTTTGTGAAGCTGAGCAATATTAACTTTACATTTAGGGTATTTGGCAGACGCCATTATACAGAACAACTTACATTTCTTATTTCATTTATACTATTGAACAGTTGAGGGTTAAGGGCCTTGATTGAGGGCCAAACAGTGGTAGCTTGGTAATATTGGGGTTTGAACTATGGACCAGTAACCCAGAGCCTTAAACACTAAACCACCACTGCAACCAGCCATAATGTTCAGTTTCCAATAGTAACTACCAATAGTAAATTACCATTCATTTTCTAGGTATATATCTGACATGGATCTATACTGGATAAAACAGTTTCACACTGCGGTTCTATGGAAAGAATGGTTGTACATTTCTTCAAATTCTCCTTTCGAAAAATTTCTACCTACTATTAGTTAACATTTCCTGTCTGATGTACATGTTGGTGCTGTACTGTTGATGCAAGTTATACAGTGGGACCTTACAAGGCGAGTGTCCCTTTGTAGGAGGAACTTGCTTAACTCGGGGGTGGGGTGGGGTGGGGGGGGATAAAGTTTACTTTAGATAAGCATAGGTAATTATTTATGAGTAAAACAACCTTTAAAAAGTCTTATATTAGGCATACTTGGAGGCATTTTGGAGGCCTGGAACACATTAATGGGTTTTTCATTATTTCCTATGGGAAAATTCGCCTTGCTATACGAGCTCTATGAGCTGGGTCCTGGAACAAATTACACCCGTCTTGCGAGGTTTCACTGTACATTTCTTCTTAAAAACAACCAATGAAGATAAATAAAGCCCTGAAAGACATAGAACAGGTAGCAGGTACCTCTGTTTAATGTACACAATTAGCAGGGATAGTCTGTTTTGCTAATCGGCCATTTACACATTATTAATTCATTCATTCATTTTCTGAACCCCTTAATCCTTATTAGGGTGGCGGAGAGGCTGGTGCCCATTTCAGTCGACTCTGGGCAAGAGCAGAGTACACGCTGGACAGCTCGCCAGGCCATCGCAGGGCCATTTACACATTATGTTTATGACTATTTATCATCATAAAAATAAATAAACAAACAAATAAATAAATATTGTGAGCACACCCAAAAGCAACAACAATAGTAGGCGCTACATGTCCTCAACCTACACAAGGAACTTGTCACTTGCTAGAGTGAACATAGGGATTATTTGTGCATTACACCTCCCATTACTTTCTGAATTGTAAGCTTAGACACACAAAAAACAATAAAGTGCACACCCACACTTATGAATCACTAGCACTAGGGATTTTTAGCTTACCACTCAGGTTTGATGTCTGTACAGGTGCGGATGTAGTTCTTGGTGGTCAGCACAAACTCGTTGTACAGCACCCATTCGGGCTTGTGGTCCAGCACAGTGGACGGGTGCAGCTGGACCACCTGGTTGTCCTTCACTGTCAAATAGTGTCCTGTACGCTCCAGGTGGGCCACCTGATAACACAACAGCAGCAAATTAACAAATAAATCTCCTGCTCTCATGTATGCACACACATCCATGCACTCTCTCCCTCACACTCAAGCCAATTAAATATTCAGCAAAGAAATGTGCAGATTAAACAGGGTGATCAGTCTCAATAAAATCCCACTGCAAACAAAGACGTTGGCGACAGAACGCCCTGTAATTCGTACATGAAGGCACAAGTTTGTCTTGCCAGTAAAGGTTAATGTTGACAAATATTTTGATATTAATGGAGTAATTTAACTAGTCAGGTCACTTGTTTCAGGCACCCCTTCTGGAGACAGGCCCATTAAAAATGCCATTTATTTTCCTTCAGCAGGCCAAAAAAAAACCTGAATTGATTTCTGATTATATGCTTAAATGGTTACACTTTGAAAGAGAGCTATCCATTATAATGGCAAGTCCGAGTGACTGTGCACTTGCAGGAGGGTTTAAAACCTATCCATTATTCAGTAAACTCCAACTTTCTGCTTGTAATTCTAAACAGAAAATGAAGTATAATCGTAAACTAGAAAATCACAGTGCATTTGACAATGTCTAATAAATAATTATCTGCTCATTAACAACAATAAGCTGTAGCCGATTCATGCAGGACCATTTGTCTACGATGTGGCAACTTAAATGTCCCTTTTGGCATAAACTGATTAATTACGAGCTGCAATGAGACCCACAATACAACATTTCACTAAACTATTTCCAATATTACTTCAAATACTGACAGAAGCAAAATCTCTAGTGGGGTGTTTAATAGAAAAAGGAGGTAAAAAAATAAAAAATCAGCTATCAGACCCAATCTAACAAAGGTAAACCCAACACTCGCCTCCACTACCTATTACACTTCCGGCTCAACAGTACACACGCGCGCACACACACACACACACACACCTGCATGAAGAATCCGGTGACCAGCGCACGGCGGATATTGATGTAGTAATCGCGACTGGTGAACTCAGTGCTACGCCGCGGCAGGTTGAAGCGGTCCATGATGCGCGACAGCTGCTGCCGTACGTTATCTGCTGACATCAGCGAGCGGTAGTTCACAAAGTTATCATAGCACCATTGCACAGACTCGTGGTCTAGGGAGGGGAAAAAAAACAGGCAAGGGTAATAATTAAGTACCTCATCCCACAGTGACCCAGAAGATCTGAGCAGTCAGTGCTGCTACTGTCAAAATGTAAAGTCAGGGTTTTGACACTGATGGATTTTGGAGATGTAGCTCTTGGTTGGAGAGCAGCAACTTCTCTGTTACGCTCACAAAACCAACAGAACTGAAAGACATGGCAGCATATTCAACTGATTCAAATTATTTATACATTCTTTTTTATATTTTATTCTTATTACTAGTTTATTTATAAGAGAGTGTGAAGGTTAAGAATTTCACTGAATGCAGGGTTGGTGTATGTGACAAAGCCTCAAGTCCTTAATAATACTTTTAGTATTTACAGAAAAAAGAGCATTTACTTGATTACATTAAATCATTGTCATTTGTATCATTGTACAGATTATTATATTAGTAAAAGATTTGATTATGTTTATGTTGTGTAATTATGTGTGGTACGTACTCTGTTTAAAAGCATGGTAAACGTTGAGCAGGGTGAGATGGTCTCCGTCGATATGGGCAAACCTCATCTTGGCCTCGTCAGCTGCCTTCTTGGCCTCAGTGGGGCGCACAAAGCACTGTGGGACTAAACAAGGTTGGTATGGGCCCCAACATAGCCGCCCATAGGCATGAGTCACTCGTTTAAACAGGACACAAGGCCTAGTTGAGAGGCTAGAGCATGGCACAGGCTATGCTACACGGAGGGGGAGGGAGAGAGAGCACGCACCGCTTCTGATTGCCTTAATGTGGGACGTTCCAGAGACCGCAGCAAATAAGCTTCTTACAAACCTCTCTGGAACCATCCCAATCAGGGCAAGTTGGTCTTTCACCAAAGAGGTATATTCAGTAAGGCTTAAGCTTGTAAAAAAAAATATATATATAAAAAAAATGTAATAAAAATGTAAAAAAAATAAAATAAAAAAAAAAAAGCTGTGAATTACTTCTAGAAATTGTCTCAATTTGGATCAAATGCTGGATTAGTGTCAGATCCAAAGAAATGGTGACCATTCATGGAAAAAAAAAAAAATTTAAATAAAAAAAATTAAAATCCATGCATGATTTACCAAGCTATGAAGCGCTCACCTAAAGCTTTTTTTTTTTTTTTTTTTTTTTCCGGTCTTATTTTCCCTTTTCTCCCCCACCCCTCCACTCAACACACCCTAAAATCATCTCATCAGGAAGTGGACACACTTACTACATACTACAGCAGCACACTGACTCCAGAAATGATTTACAGTGCTTTTTTTTCCTCCACAGATATTTAACAGGACTTGATTAAAATTACCTTGTAGATAAAATGAGGAGAATACAATTGTGCTTTATGTTAATAGCTGCTGTTCTTTCAGGAAGAAAAATATGAGATTTTTCCAGAAACTTGCCAAGGTATACTAAAGCTGTTCTAGGTCTTTACCAAACATGATACCACAATTTGTCCACATGGGACAAACAATGTCCAGCAAATCAAAGCCACACTGTGCCGAGTGTGTATTACCTGATAACATGGCGGTGATAGAGAGGACCTCGTTGGAGCAGTTGTATTCGCAGCTGGCGATGACCATCTTTGCCAGCTGAGGATCCAGAGGGAACTCCGCCATCATGGAGCCCAGCTCAGTCAGGTCTCCATCATCATTCAGCGCTGCCAGGTAGTTTAACAGCTCCAGAGCACGCATCAGAGTCTCAGGAGCTGGCAAGAAAAAAAGTCATAAAATAAAAAGGTCCGGAAATATCCTGTGGCTATCCACAGGAAACAGTGATTCAGAGTTTCAGATTAAAACCAAATACAAAGCTGCTTAATACCATTTTATTATTTCAGAAATTATACTGATGTTAACTAATACACAAAAACAAAATTGCAAAATTTAACTAACATGTCTTGTGAATTCTAATGTCAGAGTATTGTTCTAATACACCAGACAAAATTGAACCCTCCCATAACACATCATACCGCTTTTATAAATGCTAGCTTCTTGGCTTTATTTTACTGCAAAACACTTTGATACAACGTGTACGCATTTACTTAAAGTGATACGCACACAGGAAGTGATGAGGGACAAGCGACTATGCAAAGTTAATGAGTGGCAGTGAAATGAATGAAGAAAGGCGAAATTTTCAAGCGATGCCAAGTGGACGTGTACACAATTCAACAAAATTTTTTAAAGTGACGCGATTCGATTACCAATCAGAGCTTTAATTACCATCGATTCACAGATGCCATGCCGCTAAACAGCGAAATCCCCAAAACATTTTCTGCGTGGAAAATGTACACGAGTTAAAATTTTCCCCTCCATCAACATGAGGTGATGGTGTTCATTACTGCCGTGTGTTTTAAGAACACAAATAGAAATTTTATAAGGATAATAACTGGAAAGCTTAGATCCATGTTTCCATAATGGTTTGCATTTCCTTTTGAGTATGCATTTACATCCTTTGTCCTCATCCACGATGCACAAGAGTCTCCATTCTATACTTGCCGCATGATATTAATAATAATAATATTAATAATAAACTATTTATGATGACAGCATAAACTAAAATATAAGCTAATAAGATAAGCTTTTTAATAAGGAACTAGCTAGACATTGCTGGTGGTTTCACCTGGAAACATTTGGAGGTGGGAAACACACAAGGTGGTTACCTGGCAACCAGAGTTGGCGACAAGCACTTCGCTAAGCAATTTACTTGTCGATCAATGCTTCCTGTGTGTAGGTCCTTTAAGACCTTACTTAGCAGTAAAAAACTGAACTAATTCATGGAAATTACCACCAAGTAGCTTATAATACTAGGATACTGTATGACTAGTAATGCACCAGACTGAATCCAACACACACACACTCTTACATGCACTCAAAACAGAATTCAATTATTGACCTTTACCTCTAGAGAAGCAGAGCCTAACAATCAGTTGCACGTTAAGTGAAAATTGGCAGTGGAAAAAGCAAAAGGTCTACATGCAGTCAGTCTGGAAAGATTTATTTCTTAAAAGGCAGCTGTTGGATTGTTATTAAAACTTTGTATTGATCGCTTAGACCAAGCATTTTTTTTCTTCCTACATATGGTGAAGGCATGCAGAGTTATGCGCTGGCTCAATCCTACCTTCACGAGAGGGAGAAAAGTATCAAAGGTGGGAAACCATAGCATAAAATTGGGTGAGGGAAAAAAAATGTCATCTATACACCAGATGCTCTCAGGTACAATAAACTAGTGGCTGCTACATCACCAGCGGTGCCGATATGTTGACCTAGTGCCAAAACGAAAAGGGAGAACGGTATGTCAAATGTAAAGCAGGAGCGGGGCTCACAGTACAGGTTCACTGTAGCGTTATCGAACACTGCAAATTCCTCTTTAATCTAACAAAAAGGGAGCCTTTGTTCCAACGGAACAGTAAGATAGTGTTTAAGTTCTACCACATTGTTCTGTTCATTCAGTAGAGTTGAACAAAAAGGTTTTTCAATAAGGTTTTCAAATGTGACTGGAAATATCATATTGATATTAAAACATTTACACTGACTAAACAAGCATGAAGAGCTTGAATCTGAGCAGAAGAAAAGCCAAGATGCTGGAAAGGCACAATAACGATCATCTAGCAATTTCATGGTCAAAAGGAGTTCAGTTTCTAGGGATGTGTGTCCAAAAATATTAGAAGGGGAAAAAATTAAGCAAAATCCTAAGCACGTGGTGTAGACAAGATAGAGACATTTACATGTAGAAGGAGTTTCTGGTTGGCGTGCAGCCCAAGGCAGGCAGACTCACCAAGAACCCAGTGAAATTGATTCAACCCAGACAGAAATGTCCAGTCACCCCAATTTCATGTCTGATTATATCATGAAGAATTAACAGCAGTGCTAGCGGCGAAGCTGCACCAAGGGCAACTATCAACGTGTAGTCAGCAAAGTCACATCCCCAGGGAAAAAGTACACCTATATCTGTGGATGTATATTATACTGTGATGGGAAATGTAGGGCACCCAATCACATCATTTTCTCACAGAGAAACTTCTAACAGTAGAAAAAGAACATGATGTGGTGCATATTGCATTTGGAACGTAACATTCAAGCAATTAAAGTTTAAAAATTATGGGCAGTGTTGCCTCATTGGTTCTGACGTCGTGATCAGAAGGGTGAGGGTTCAAGCCCCACTTGTAGGGCCCTTAAACAAGACCCTTCACCTTAAACTGCTCAGTTGTATAAATTAAATAAATACACAAGTCTAGAAGGGCGTTAATAAAAACAGCAAAATCGTAAATACAAATTTTATGTCTTATAGTGACATTTTTGATTTGAAAATTCTTGAATCTAGCGATATTTTGTGTCAAAACATTTGGAAGTAGTTAATTCATTGTACGTTGCAGTTATCCATTTGCTACTGAAATACAAGTAAAAAAAAACAGGTATGTTCTCTCCATTCCAGAAGATACACATATACACATCTTAATATTGAGGATATGATCTCTACAATGTAGTTTATACCATTCAAAAACAATACCATTAACAATACCATAACATATTACACAAATTCCCCAACAATCAATATGATTCAATACTGACAGCATTCAATATAAATCAATTCGGTTACATTCAAGTTCCCCATCGGTGAAAAGCATTTCAGGCAGGGGGCTTTGTGCCTTCTCTGCAACATGAGGGACAAATAGAGAGAGAAAGCTGGTGAGCAAAAAAACTAAAGAAAATTATAACTATTAATGATGTTTTAACAGAAACCAACTTGCCCTGTGTGTGTAGTTTCTAACAGTAATGTAAGTTATGCACACCGTAGAGCTTCTGTTGACGTCATTTTCCCCCCACAAATGCATCCTGAACTAGTGAATGTACATGGATTGGGATGCACATCAATTCTCCATGGCAATAACATTCCCCCCCTACCATTTTCTTTTAATTCAAATCAGATTTATGCTTGTAAATCACAGGGTCAGTATCATAGGCTGTTGTAATAAAAAGCATTCAGAATTATTAGGGCAGTTCATGTCCTTGAGTTTATAATAGCATTATTCCAAGAAAAGAACTGCATTCATTGCTTATTCTCTGAAATGCTTTACGTACCTGGTGGATCCATGAAGTCAAAATGCACCAAGTCATCAATACCCAGCTTCTTCAGCTGTAACACAACTGAACCCAGGTTAGATCTTAGAATCTCTGGGTACGTGTTATCCTTGTCAGAAGGAAATAGGGGGAAGGAAGGAAAAAAAAAAAAAAAAAAAAAAAAAGAGGGCGAGAGGGAGACAGAAAAAAAGAGAATAAATTAGTCAGGGTTTCCCATCAGGCACTAGCACGTTCTCATGTGTCAAGAGAACCAAGACTGGCTCGTTTGAGGAGCTATTTAACATGTTTTAAAATTCACTTTGTCGCCCCACACGACGGGGAAGAATTACCCTGTTTAAAAGCAAGACTGTGTTCGCGTTTCCATTTGTCAGGACGTCTTATTTTCAGTACGGCAAGTTATCAATTTAAGGAAGAAAAAAAAAAGAAATAGAGCCATCTGGCAAGACTAAAGACTTAGTCAGAGAGCAAAGTAGTGATGATGACATAATGGTCGCCTTCACCTGCATGTTCAAGATCTTCCTTTCAGAATAGTGTAAATGATGAGCATAATCATACCATCGTTTTACTCCGGTTCACTGCAGGTTCCCACTAAGTCAAATGTCTAATTTATTGACTTTTCCTTGACTTTCACTGACTAGAAGGCTGAATTTTCATGCCCTATAATGAACAGAAAACACAAGTCTTTGTGCTGAGTTGGCAAAAACTAGCCGCGGCGTGTTAAACCCATCAATTTGGAAGCTTTATTTACTAGTTTACAGACTTTTTCAGAAGAAAAAGTTTCACTGCTTAAACATAATGAACTCAAATAAAGAGAAATACTATTCAGAAATGGGAACTGAACATGCTACAAATAAATCCCCTGATCAAAATGATCCAATCCAATGAATTTCCATGTCTGGTATGGCCCTTCTAATTCATGTTATTACATATTTAAATTCTATGACTTAAAAGCAATCATTCACAAATGAAAAAATTAAAAAAGGTATGGTATCCTTTATCATATATGGACGGTGAATATGGTGGTGTTGCATGGGGCCGCATACATGTGAACTGGGTGAATTCTGCAGGACCTAGAGAAGTCCGTGTAGGTATTTTGCTTTGTTAAGTGCATGCTGTGCTCAACTGAGGCAGGGTTTGATGTGTTCACAGTGCTCATGCAAGGTTAAGGTGACCGACTGCTACTAAACCTTAGATCTACTTAACCATCAACGTAATAATGACATTTATATTATTCTGGAACAAAATGCCTTTTATGAAAAAAATGTACTCAGTAAACGGACGCATGTTGTTGCCACATTATTAAGGAGTAATTTTTTTAGCATATGTGAAGCTTTCAGTGTTTAAAATGTAAATGACTAAAGACTACATCACATGAGTAGTCTACTGCATGGTATATAAAGCAGTGGCCCATCAAGCAAAGCCTATAAATCCAAGATTTTCTTTTTACAGTGGTGAGAATAAAACCCAGAACTGTGCATACTAATTATATGTGAGGTTTTATAGTTATTAGCATGAGCAGGGAATTTAAATCAAATGCATTTAAACAGAACCCTAATTAAAACTGTCCTGTGGAAAGCTGGGGAGCCAAAGTTCAAAACACTTATATATATATATATATAAAAAATACACACATACATAAACACACACACATTATGATAAATCTGTACTACATTAATATTAAAAATATTTACCTGCATCTCGGTTTTGTACGCCTTCTCTGTGTAAAGGCGGAAGCATTTCCCTGGGCGTGTACGTCCAGCTCTTCCTGCCCTCTGCTGAGCTGATGCTTTACTGATCGCAGTCACGAGCAATGACTCCACCCTGATACGTGGGTTGTACACCTGTACAAAAAGTGCAGAGAAAAACAAGCTGAATGTGTGACAGAGACAGCAGAGAGAGTCCCAGCGCAATCCTTCAAACTGTGACTGGACTATGACAGGCAGCAGAATAACTAACTAGCTTCTCCATCTCTACTGGCACTGGAGTTATCTGGGGATTTCACAAGCAACAGAAACAGATGATGACGTGACATTAAACAAGGACAAGGAAACTTGAGCGCGGCTAACCTTTTGTTTGGCGAAGCCGGGATCGATTACGAACACCACACCATCGATGGTCAACGACGTCTCAGCAATGTTTGTCGACACCACAACCTGTCGGAAGGACACAATATGAAACAGAGATCAGAGCTCGGTAAATCCTTCCTGGGGCTCAGGATCTCACTACAATAGCATTAGCTGCAGCAACTCACAAATTTACACATTGCTAATATGTAGTACTGAAACTGCTCTGTTCTAATTATAATTGCACAGACAATTATTCTACCCTCTCAAAATGCAAAGCAGTCTGGTCAAGAGTTTCACTATATTTATTTGCATCACCCAGGGCTTTAGTAAACACATTTATATACACAAACATTTCAAATCATATATACATTTTAAATCATATACACATCATCTCATGACTGGCACTTTCTCTACACATGCTTTCAGTTGCACAGGGTGCCTTCTGTAATAAAATGTCTTAGCTATAATAAAACTCCTACATCCAGACGGTATAAATTAGCAGCACAAGTGAATTTCTAGAAGGTTCCTTTTGTTGTAGCTCATGAGAAGAAATATGAACCATCATGAATTTATTTACAGAAAGCCGCATCATAATACTGTGGCATCTGTGAAAATAAAAACTAAGGCATAACAGCTGTAGTCGTCATTATAAAAGCTGATTTAATCGGTCTGATGGATGTTGTACTTCCAGGACAGACACAACATAGGTGATGTAAACCATACAAACTACATTCTTTCCATTGCTACAACTGTATATTTACACATTAAAAGTGCTTCAGAGATGTTTCCAATGCTCAGATTGCACAAATCGCATTCTACTTAAGTTGTCTATTTCTATAGAACACGCTGTGCTGTAATACTTGAGATATTTTTTTATTCTGCACTTCCTGTGAATTAAATTTTAGCACTAGAACACTGCCCCCTAGTGTGCATGCTAATATAACATTCAAAGATAATGGCAGACTTTGGTGCAAGCGTTCGTACGATGCTGTCATACTTGCCGACACTGAGTCACAGAAATAGAAAACAGGACTCTCTCACATTCATTCAATCAAACACTTGGCTTAAGAGTACATGTGGACCCCCCACATACAGTAAAGCAACATACCGAGCTACAGACTGCTGGCATCTTTAATGTGGCGAGACAACAAAGCATCTGTTCGCGAAGAGAAAGATAGACCTAAGACGACGCTGGCGGTAGCAGGGATTTGAGATTTAAATTGCTTCAGAGAAGCCTGGCACATTGGACAAACAAAGTAGCACAGAGGTAGATGATTCATGCACACTGAGGTGTTCACAGCATGCACAACACAATGTGGCGCAAAACAGAGAAGGCCAAATTAAAATCTGTCATACTGACTAACAGGGGGAAGGCTCCTCAACTTCAAAAAGTTCGATCCATAATTACGTGAGAATATAAAAATACTCTTTAAAACATGACGATGAAGGTGTTTTGAGGTCAAAAGGCAAATCCTAATTCAAAGCTAAACTAGATTAAGCTTTGGAAAAAGAAAAAGAAAAAAAAATATATATATATATATATATATATATATATATTTCTGGAAACTGCAAAATAGCTTACAGGCAGGGAGGAAAGCTCAGGGGATTAGCTGTCAGATTTACACCCAACTGATCGAAGTAATAAAAGCAGCCGCAACATTTATTTTGTTCTCAAATTTATTAGAGAGCAAACAGACACTGAAAGAGCAAATAAGGGGCAACGAAAAGTATCTGGGTGGGCTGTGAGGTTACGATTCCTCCATGTTTAGATCACTTGTATTACTGAAGTAGGTCTGTTCATCAGGACAGAGAATTCACACGCATCACTTCACCCTGTGGGGCTCTACGTCAGCATTTATACAAATGTTAGGAGGAGAAAGCATAGCAGCTCCTATAGCATGCAAGCTTGTCCTGCTGTTCTTGTTCCATAAGAGTGCTGATGCATTTCATTTCAATGCACTAGATTCGTCACGCAGAACTTTCTTGTCAGAACACCGAACTAGCAGAACTGCTAATGTGGATTCCTTTTTTAAAATTAGTGCAACCATGACACTGGTGTCATTGGCTGTATTCAAGATCTGGCCAGACAGATAATGATCTATGCATTAATAATAATTCATTACAAATAACAATCTGGTGAACTTCATTTTCATAAAGAGGGTTAGGTGACTGGAGGACAGAGCGATGACCAAAACCAACACCCTCCGCCCCAGCCACTGAAGCGTTTCATTAATTTGACAGAAAAAGGGCCATCTATCTATATATTCTAGAGAGATAGGAACAGAAATTATATAAAAAGGTGGATGCATTGGCATAAATTGCATATCAAAGGCAACTGAATTATTACACACCCAGATTCACAATCCTTGACCCATAAGGTGTAAAGAAATTGCATCTTCATGGATTCAATGATCCACATACAAAAGGTCTGGAACAAATGCGGCTGAGGCTGAGCGTATAAGGCCAAGATGTGCGATATCTTACTTGAGTGGCTTCAATCTAAATGTTCCAAAATTCTCCAGATCATCTCCTCTGCCCTATCCAACCCATCATCAATCTTCAAAAAGTACGTTCAAACAAATTACTTCTGGCAACCTTTGGTGTCTTTTCATACTACAACCAGGATAACAAAAGGTTATTAAAACTGGTTAACAAAAAGTAAATTGAACTTCAATTATAAATAGAGTAATAGAAATTTCTCTAAGGATCTTTGGTCTTCTAATTTATATTATGTGCTTGTTGAACATCAGACTTGTGAGATCATGTGTGAAATGCCATTGTACCACCATACCCCCAACTATCAGCAATAAAAGAAAGTATCACCTGTGGCTCTTCTGTGGGAAAGAAAAAAGGGGACATGGCCAAATATACATCACTCACGTCATTACAGCAGAAAAAAAAAACAAAAACAAAACACACAACTAAAAGCTGAGTATGAGTCAGCTGTAGCTGCAATCACCAGCTGTAGTGTTATGCTCTGTTTTTTGATTTAATTCAGCATTAACAGGGTCAAAACCCAAACCACCCAATTAAAGTCCAGACTGTAAACTAACATCCTCTGTTAAGCACAAATGTAAATTTTGCTGTAACTAAGCTCACTCGCATGTGTGTGTGTGTGTGTGTGTGTGTGTGTGTGTGTATTATA
>JAQMYF010000010.1:7419579-7437079 GCA_030014195.1 Neosilurus mollespiculum | reverse complement strand
TGACATTGCCCCCAAACCCCTGCATATAAACCTCCTGATGCTGATCTGTACAAATTTAGACTGCATTCAAAAGAAACCGCACGCCACGCCCATGAAAAATTGTTGCACCTGAAGCAGAACTGTTCAGGAGGCTCCTTCACAGGGGCTCTACAGACAACATCCACTCGATCTCCAACTCTCACCAAAAGGGGCTGTTTTGCATTATGGGTAACGTATGCCAGAAGGTCTGAAAAATGACATTTTAACAAGGTAATTTAAGCTCATCTCTACGCAACCAGGGACAGACGAGGTAGGATGCAGGAAAATAATCCATGAATGCCACTAGGCTACCCAGACACCTCCACAAAATCACCAGGGCGTGGGTGGAGATGCCATCATCTCAAAGCCTGAGTCTGGGTTTATGGGCCAAGAAAGGGACCGTTTATAACTAAGCCAATTTACTACACTGCTGGCATCCCTGTTCTGCCAAACACTTCATCAACAAGCACGCTTCCTCCTTTTCTTCCCATATTCCAGTCAAGATGGAGTGGCTTCACATCCCAGGAGGGCTACTGTGGAGATGTGAGTGCCGGTGTATCCATGTCGCTGTTTCATGTCAACAGTTCTTTGAACAGCCTAAGCAAACACCGGGTAATGTTTGAACTTTTAAAGCAGTCGGAACCCTGGCTTACAGGCAATCAGACTAGCGCAGATTTCTGCACTTCTGTAAACACGGATGTGGCTGTGGGGGGAAGAAAAGCTGACACAAAGGGGAGAGGAGTAAGGGAGAGGTACTGAGTAGTAGATTCCGTGTATACATTCAGAGTAAGCCATGGAATACAGAATTGAAGACATGGCAAATCATACATCTGAGGCTGAGTGTAAAGCATTAAAAATAAACAAATAAATAAATAAATAAATAAGAAAATAAACTGCAGTTCAATTAATCTCAATAAAATCAATAATACCCTGTGGGGGGAAATACCAGCATAGGTGTAGCTGATACAGTGATAAATGGTCCTATTGCCCTCTGATCATAGCTACTAGAAAGAATAAGGAATGGGAAAAGTACTTGTAAGGCATTACACTAAGAAAACTATATATTGACCATATCATAAAATCAAGAGACGCCATGGATGGATGTGAGCCAAAGCAGTACCACAGAGGTCTTTTGGTGAGGGGTGAAACCCTTCAGCAGCAAGATTGAGGGGTTAAGACTGCATGAGTAATACTCAGTTATTTTAGAGATGAGCATCACATGCTGACAAAAACAACATATGCTGTGAGTCAATGCTGCACCAAGGCTTGGGGCAAGGACGGGATTTTAATGACATTCAAGCACCACTCGGTGTTCTGCGAGTTTCTGATGCATCAACGGACCATTTCCATCATCGGCATTTCACGCTTGTTCTTAACGAATGGTTGAGAAGCGCCGCAATCGTGAGCTTTACCTTTCTACCAATGGCTCCGCTAGGTTTGCGAGGAGGTGGAGGCTCGAAGATCCTCTGCTGCTGCTGTGGTGGTAGTGTGGAGTACAGGGGGATGATTTTGATGTCGCCCACTTCAGGGCCCAGGTCGTCGATTTCCCGTTTGATCCGCTTGCAGGCCTCGTCGATTTCCTAAAAGATAAAAGAGGACGTGACACATTAGTGGCACATTCACATAACCACAACAACAGTTAACCCTGGCTGCAGAGCAGCAATAACTTGCCATGGGCCAGCAGCTGATATTTGTTTTACTTGTTAAAACTCCTAATGACCTCGGGTTTCCTACTGAAAATCACGTTAACTTGTCCTGGAACAGATTCCAGAGGCATAAAACACAAACAGTAGTAAGGCTTTAATGCTTTAGATCAAGTCTACTTTGTGAGCCAGTTGTGACATGGCTGAGAAAATTAAACCCGGAGTGCATGCTGCTTGGATGAACTTCCTGTGGTTCTGCTGTCTAAAGCAATAGTCACAAGGACAGCACACACACACACACACACACACACACAGTTCATTATTCCAGATTGTAATGTAGTAAGGGTAATGTGAAATGAGAAATCTGCACTGGTGCATAAACAGAAGCAAGTCACAAAGGACTGGTTAAGTGAGGGCAAACATTGGAGACGTAGTGGGTTCACATAAAGAGGCTTCAAGGAATCTAGCAAAAATTCTGACAGTTGACACTAAGACTTACAAACACAACCGACGTAACTCACTGTGAAATGGTTCTAAGAACAGAACTAAAATACATTTTCATGAACTAAGCATTTCAGACAGTGAAAACAATGCGGAATTTCTGGCGAGAAATCGGCAATATTAGACCGCTGTAGTCAAGCAGGTTAACACTGGCGTGGGGAGGGAGGTCTAGTCAGGTCAAGGGTTATCTTAGAAATAAAATCAAGATTGAACCTTATAAGGCTCTCAGATGCAGGGTTCATTCTTCCTGGAACATTATGGATTAAAAAAACATCACCACCTGTACACTAGCACCATCCTGAGGCTAAAACGTGCATTGCAACTAACTCTGGAAAGACAGGAGCTAAACACGTGCGTGATCTGTAGCCAAACACATAGCATGATTTCTTCGAACACACAAGGGGAGCATATTAATAGCACTGCAGCAACCTCAACTAATCTCTATTTTCCAAGCCTGATCAAAGAGACTGATTGTGAAGTCCAAGAAGGGCCCACGGATTCATTTCTACTACAGAGTAAAGAGCTGGCCATTATTATTCAGCCCTTGTTGGCTCTAGCACTAGTGTTATACCAAATATATGAGTGCGGCTTTAGGGCCATGTGGTCGTCAGAGCACACACAGATTTACTCCCAGGGGTACAATGTGTGTGTAAATAGTGCTGGTGGCCATGTGCCTTTTAATCAAAGCCTTTCCATGGCAGCTCGGGACAGAGTAAATGTGAATTGATTGATCAAATTAGCTGGAGTATTAATAGACCATTAGCTCGAGGGATGCAGCAGCTGTCAGAAGGGCTGCCACCAAGGGAGAAAGGCAGGAGGCTGTGCCCGAAAAGAGCGACTGCACCTGGGACACACCACCAACACCGGCCCACTGATTCAACTATTCTGTATAAACATTCTTGAAGCACTCTTTTTAATTCGCCCAGTGGAGATGCAAATTATTTGGAACAGATGCAAGCCGGCTTGGGACTAATTCAACCCACTGCAGTTGTACAAATAACAGATTTGCATCAGTAGAAGCTTGTTTAAGATGGAGAAAATACCAAGTATCCATTTCTGCATGAAATGGAAAGGGAAGAAGAAAAAAAAAGTACAAAATCTTAAGCTGAAAAAACACAAGATAAGCAAGAGCATGGAACTGTTTTTGAATAGTTCTGATCATAAACCTGTCCCAATGTCAGTATGTTATAAACAACAAAGGACGTCTGTGATAGGGTTATACGAGTACAATAACTACAGAATGAAGTGTCTTGTTTTTCTGTTCATTTTATTAATGCTTTGGTGTTTTGGGGTTCTTGATGTCATGTTCACTTAATACAGATATGAATTCTCCCAAAATGTATTTTTGCACCTTCCAGTTGATTAGTCTGAAAAAAGATCTGAGTGCAATGACTACCACACAGCCCCAACATGTTCTTGAAATGACATTAGCGCCTTTAGTTGAATCCGACCCTTGGCAACTTTTTTTTTTTTTTTTTTTTTTAAACAGTGTAGGTTGCATTACATGACAAAGGTTATGGAAAAATATATTGAAGCTGCACTTAATGTATAGGTAATGTAATGTAGAATCATTCTGAATGGGAATAAAATTTATGCTGGGTTTATTAAATAAGCTGCTCCGCAGGTCTTAAACAACGAAAACTGTCATCTGTCCAAATACTTATGGACTACAGTGTATATGAAACACTCACACACAGACACTGCAGCAGGACACTGCTGACCCATCATCTGTGACCATATTTATCATTCTAGCCAGGCATCTAACTCCCCATTCCAGTTGGGTGAGCACCAGTTGCAAGAAAGGAAAAATAACAAATGACTTAATTTCAGGCCTGAATTTGGGTCACATACAGCCATCACACACAGGCTCTTTACCCCAGCACCAAGGCCAGCTGTGACCGTGGCCCATATCAATCTGTGCTGATCGTCTCAGCTCTCTGCTGACTGAATAGAGGTGCATTTGTAAACTGATGTGTATCTCTCTTTAATCCTTATTTTAAATGCAGTTTGTTTACACATTTGTTTCTATACATATTCTAAATCTGAACTGATACATTTATACAGGTTCGTCAGTACAAAGCAGCTAAGACAGAGCCAAAGTGCATCTTTTCAGCATGAATCACAAGGTTGAAATGCCCCTGCACGGTGCATATCTCGCACTTTATTAGCTGAGGTTTCAGTCTGTGAATTCACTGACTCACTGCTTGGGCGGCGTGTGCAAGCTACACAGTGCAAGAGGCAACCATTTTCTTTACATCATTACGCTTCGTTTCTAGCACCTGTTTTTCTCCATTTACCAGCTGGGCAATTTCAAAATGCAAACATACAACCAGATCCACAGCATTGTCTGCTGTCTGAAAGGATGTTACCTCCTGTCCTGTGAGGAAGAGGAGGACATCTCCCTCGTCTTCCTCACACATATGGATCTGGATGACTGTCCTGATGGCTGCCTCCAGGTAGTCGCGCTCTGGCTCTGGTGTGTAGAAGATCTCTACGGGATGCGTTCTGCCAGGGATGGTGAGCAAGGGGCAGCTGTCGAAGTACACCTGGAACTTTCCGGCATCCAGGGTGGCACTCATGACAATAACCTGAGGCAAAGAAAACAGAAAAGTTTAATAAATTTGGTATACAACATTAAAAATCGGCAGTTGCTTTTTAAAGTAAAGTGCTGGAGGAGGATGAGGTTATAATGTCCCACTTAATATTATCATAACATTAACACCACCTAATTGGTCTGCTACTAGATAGTCCACTACACACTATGCTACAACGCAGTGCGTTCTGACACCTTTCTATCATGGCCAACATTAACAGTTTCAACAACTGGTGCTATAGTAGCTGTTCTGAAGGGTCAGATCAGACATTCTAGCCTGTGCTCCCCACGCACATCTATGAGCTTTTGGGTACCCATAACACTCTTCCCACTTCACTGGTTGTCCTTCCTTGGACTACCTTTGGTGGGTACTTACCATTGCATACCAGGAACACCCCACAATACCTGCTGTTATGGAGATTAGTAGACTTTTTGCTCATTTTCCCTGCTTCCTAAACATAAACTTTGAGGATTCCCTCTTCACATTCTGCCTAATATTTCCAACTCTTTAAAAAGGTACCAATGTGACTAGATAATGCTACTCACTTCATCTGTCAGTGGTCACGTTTTTAATGTTATGGCTGATTGGTATACCTAATGCATTCTGCCACTTGGGCAAGGGCAAATCTTCCCTGTAGGCCTTTTTGTCTAAATCTTAATCTCCCTTCATATGCAGCACTCTGAGGTCCCACTAAGTGTCTTTCTGCACCACAAGACATCATAATTGCTCTTAACCAAGGGACATTTAACTTCAAATTTATATGAGATGATGAGGACCAGAGTTCATTTGGAGTCACCTAGACCTCATTTAGCACTTCCTGACCAAACGTAGAACCTTTGATTTGATCGTGACAACAAGCAGTCGTTACCCATCTGCTTTATGAGAACCGCATTTGGCACACTGTAGCCATAAAAGGCGACATGCTTCTGCTCCCTCAGGGTTGATTGTCTTAACATGGGGTGACCACAGGGCAGAACAAGCTCTGCTGGAAAAAAAAAAAAATTCAGACTGGCCTTTCACGTTTTGGAGAGTAATGGCTGCATTAGTCTGGGAACAAACAGCCACACAGCTGTCGGGCTTTCAGCAGTGCAGGAGCTTCATTAGTGAGTGCCAGCCAAAGTTAAAGGAGATAATTTAAACAGAGCATAGAAGCACTAGTTGGGGAGGCGGTTTGAAAGGGGTTGTTGGTTGGGGCACCCACAAGATTGTTGTTATTTAAAGGGTTTTTTTCACAATTAAAAGCTCTCTCAGCCATCATGTATCACTAAAAGAAACAGACTTGTTTGCTCTTTTGGGTCTGCTCTGATTAAATGAGCTTTAGAATGTAATGATTATAATTTCTCTTAATTTATGAGCATTCGGTGTGATCATTTTTGTCCTTGACTCTAAAAATAGGAAAAGAGCTCCTTCAAATCAACTGTTAAAAAAAAAAGAAAACCAGATCAGACACTGGATAAGGCAGTGCTCTACTACAGATAATGTTCCTGACTGCAGCAGCGTCGTGCTGCTCTCCTGTGGAGCAGAACATCAGGGGAATCACATATCAGTGCTCAGTTGGCCAAAGAAATGATCTACCAAACAAATAACTTCTGATGAGGTTCCAGGATTCAGGTGACAAGATAATATAACAGCATCGCATCCGCAACAGACACTGAGCTGTCATCAAGTGATCCTGAAAAACATCAGCTAATCTATTGTATCCAGCCTCACCTCGAACTAAAATATAGATGGAAAGTACAATAATAAACAAACAATAACAGGATGAGTCAGAACACACACACCCACACATAAACCTACCTTTAGGTCTGCTCTCTGGCGAACGACTTCTTTGAGAACACCCATCAGAATATCCGTGGCCAGCGTACGCTCATGAGCCTCGTCCAGAATGATTACGCCATATCGCTCAAGCAGTGGGTCGTTCATGGCCTCTCGTAGTAACATACCGTCGGTCATGTATCTATATTATAAAAAAGAGAGAAGTCGACTCAATGGGTGCTTCATTAACTCAGATGGTGAAACATCTCCATAACAGAGCTACATCCACACACATGGAACAACGAGCGACCATGCAGTCAACGAACATCACTGAAATGAGCCACGGGTGCGGAGTTTAACTGATGTGAACTTTCAGGCGACACGATTTGAGCGATAACCAATCAAAGCTTAACGTTACCTTTGACTGACAGCTGCCACCAAACACTGAGTTCCGCAAAACCCTTCACTTTGCATTCATAGACTGTGTAAAATAACCGAATGTGTGCAGTTCAACGGCAAATTCGCGTTTCACTCGTTGATTCTTGTGTGGACTCAACTTAAATCTAAGCATCGATACGTTAGCGGACATGGGTCTGCCCTCCCATGGACCCACCACCTGTGAGAGGGGCTATAGGAGTCGGGTGCAACGTGAGCCGGGTGGCAGCCAAAGGCGTGGGTTCTGCCGGACCGATCCTCGGCTACTGACCTTGAAACATGGAATGTCTCTCTGGAGAGATACTGACTAGATATAGTCAGGCTCACCTTGAAACATAGCTTGGGCCCTGGAACCACCCATCTCAGGAGGGACTGAACCTTGTTTCATTCTGGAGTTGCTCATGGGGAGAGGCGGTGAGCCAGTGTTTGCATCCTTGTTACCCCTGTCTTGGTGCCCACATGTTCTATGGGTTCTATTCGGTTGACGAAAGCCTTCCTAAGCCTCCAGGTGGGGAGGATAGGTCCTGACTGTTTATGCTAATGCGCCTGCGCCAAATGACAGTCCAGAACACTCACCCTTTTTGAAGTCCCTGGGGGGGGAAGGGGGAGGGGGGGTAGAGGGCGCTTCCCTGGGGACTCCCTCATCATCCTGGGAGACTTCTACACCCATGTGGGCAATGACAGTGTGACCTGGAAAGGTGTGATTGGTAGGTGTGGCCTCTCAGATCTGAACCCGAATGGTGTTTCGTTGTTGGACTTCTGTGCTCGTCACAGTTTGTCCAACACGAACACCATGTTCGAACATAATGGTGCCCTTAAGTGTACTTTGCACCAGGACACCCTAGGCCGCAGTTTGATCATCAACTTTATAGTACAGTCGTGTCATCGGACTTGTGGCTGCATGTTCTGGACACTTGGGTGAAGAGAGGAG
Source organism: Neosilurus mollespiculum (assembly GCA_030014195.1). Lineage (NCBI taxonomy): Eukaryota > Metazoa > Chordata > Actinopteri > Siluriformes > Plotosidae > Neosilurus > Neosilurus mollespiculum. The sequence continues at coordinate 7,429,202 of JAQMYF010000010.1, read as the reverse complement.
CTGAGCTGTCAACCAATCACCACCTGGTGGTGAGCTGGCTCCGATGGCAGGGGAGGCCACCTTCCAGACCTGGTAGACCCAAGTATGTAGTTAGGGTCTCCTGGGAACGCTTGGCGGAGAGTCCAGTCAGAAGGACTCATAGAGTCCGAGTGGGCCATGTTCTGTGTCTCCATTATTAAGGCGGCATCCCGGAGTTGCCTGTCGTCGGGGCAACCCCCAAACCAGGTGGTGAACATCTGCCGTGAGGGGGGCCGTCAAGCTGAAGAAAAGAGGCATATTGCGTTCTTTTGTCCTGTGGGACTCCAGAGGCAACTGACAGGTACTGACAGGCCAAACGTGCTGCAGCCCGGGCTGTTACCAATGCAAAATCTCAGACGTGGGAGGAGTTCGGTGAGGGCCTGAAAAAAGATCAGGTGGCCTTGAAAAGGTTCTGGACCAACATCCTACACCTCAGGAGGAGGAAGCAGTACTCTACAAACACTGTTTACAGAGAAAGCGGGGAACTGCTCACCTCGACTGAGAGGTTGTCGGAAGGTGGAAGGAATACTTCGAGGACCTCCTCAATCCCACCAACACACCCTTTGTGGAAGAGGAAGAGCCTGGGGGTTCCGGAGGGGGTCTGCCAATCACTAGGGCAGAGGTCACAAGGTAGTTACAAAGCTCCTCGGTGACTGGGCTCCGGGGTTGAACGAGATCCGCCCTGAGTACCGTAGGGCTCTGGATGTTGTAGGACTGTCTTGGTTGACACGTCTCTGCAACATCACGTGGTCATCGGGGGCCGTACCTCTGGACTGGCAAACTGGGGTGGTAGTTCACCCTTTTAAAAAAAGGGGACCCCGGAACAAGCAGAAAAAGATGATACACAGAGGCACACTAACAGACCCCAAAATTCTAGCACCATGTCATGTGGCTCCATAGCGCTATACATCAATCAGCCTCCAGACAAACACAAATTTGCTGAGGCAAGGATGTGTGTCTGATTGCACATCGAGAATCACGGAGACATGATGCCACTTCCATGAATTTAGGAAAGTATAATATTACTTCAAAAAGTAAACAATCACATGCCATTCCATATTCCATAGCCGTCTGTGCTGCCCTGATCAATTACCAATCTAACAGTGCAATACATTTAAAAACTTACATCTTGCACTTAAAACTGAAGCGTGCTCTAAAAATATCTGTTTTGCCCTATTTATGCTTTAAGTTTCTCATAACGACATCTGTAAATGATAGAGCTCTCATTTTCCCCATCAGGTTTCTTTTCCTGCATTTTATGAATCATAGGATAGGACCACATTAATGCATGATGAATATATTTACAATAGATTTCTGATAATGTGGCATGCATGAAAAAGGGGGAGATTTGATACTGGCTCTAGCTATTATAAGAGAAGGCAGATTAATCAGTATGCAGGATTAGAGACTTTGCTTGCTTTTTTATTTCTAATGCACTCCCAGGGCAGACGTAATATAGCAAATGTTACGTTCGTGCTTCTTCTATTATTCTACTACGAAACCCAGAAGTCTCATTTGTTTCTGGCTCCAGGAAATTTATTTTATTTTAATTTAATTACATTTTTTTTTTTTTTTTTTTGCTTATTCATTTTCTGTGAATACCGAATTGTTAGATGCTCTTGTCACTGCTTCTTATACATCAGCATCCATGCATCACCCTATGTGCATACATGATGTTTTAAAAAGGAAAATTCACGAAGGCAGTGAATATCAGTCCAAGTCTCAGATCCACATGGGGCATATTCTACATGCACTTTAATAATCTGCCAATGTTCATTACTTTCCTGTTCAGGCTTTTAATTCATGGACTCACTTGAGGATGGTTTTTGCCGAGCTGCAGTCCTCGAATCTAATAGAGTAGCCAACTTCCTGTCCCAGCATGACATCCATCTCATCTGCCACCCGCTGTGCCACACTCATGGCCGCCACTCTCCGGGGCTGGGTACAGGCCACTCCACGCTTCGGCCCTGGCAGGGAACGCACCATATCCACACACCACTGAGGGATCTATAGGGATGAAACACACTTGACATTACACATAGAATATTCAAGCCCTTCTCTGCAGCAAACACTGGAAGTGCACTAGCAGTCCAACAGGCTGTTAAACTTATGCTAGTGAGTAAAAGCAATAAAAAATATCAAACATCCCTGTCTGTTTACAGTTGCCATAGAGACCATCCAAATAGTGGGGTGAGGACTTTTTTTAATCTAGTCTTGCATTCTACTGCAGTATTTTCATGTTCCCTTGAAACAGTCCAGATTCTAACCATTACAGCAAAAGAAAAAAAAAGAGGCTCAAACATTTTTTCCCCAACACCAAGACCCTTATGGGTTTCCATTGAGCCACAATGACAACAGATGCCTAATTCCTCTTTTGAACACCAAGAATAACATTTGTCCTGTGAACAAGAAAATCTTTATGAAGCATAAAATAAATGATTGGAGTAAATGTCCTAACAGAGCTCTGAAACTATTTTTGGAGGCATGATTTTTACCTGTGACAGTATTGCTGGTATTTTTATAACTTCTGTCAGTTTGTGCTTTTGTATTTTTTTTAAGCTACGCAGCCCTGTATCTCCAGATGTACTTAACACATCACCGTAAAATTTCCAGGGTAGCAACTTGGGACCAAACATCGAAACAAGTCTACAAAAAGGTCAGTGAAGGTCAAGTTAAGGTCATCAAATTGGCTGCCAATTATTAATAATCACGGCTAGGTAGCGGCTGGTGTGATTTCCCCATCAGAGACCTCTAGTATAAAATGACTCCTAATATTAGACTGTGAACAATGTATCACTCAGCCCATAATAGCAGCCTGAATTAGCATTCTGCTTATTAGCGCGAGCAGAACTGATGCAGATAAAGCAGTGTTTCGATACGAAACAGAAAATCAGTGTTCATTAATGTGGTGCCTTTTCCTTTTTTAGAATCTTGCTGCAGGGTGCTAATCACTTTCTTTGTGAATACAGGTCTTCGCTTGACAACTCTCTGACTCATCCAGGCAGCTGTTCGACATCTGCATTAACATTACCGCTTGCTTTGCCTTTCGTTTTCCCGAGAGATAGAACGTGCAAGGTTCTCCACTACCACTAAAGAGCGGATGCAGATAACTACGTCTTTCATGTGCAGTTCATTTATAGAGATGGTTTGTTTACTTACCAATGGGATTCAGAGTGTGGGTGCTTATGGTACAGAAAGAGGACTCATTCATATATTTAGGCAGTATCACAGAACTCTACATAAGGTGATGGGTAATCAGTACAACAGCATGACTGTGTGTAAGTGTGCCTTTATAAAACAGTTCTTTTAAAAAGGAATTCATATTGTTTAACTGACATTTTAGACAGCAGGAATTAACAGCTCAAGCATTTCAGTCACCTTTGGGATTAAAAATGTGTGCACAAACTGTAAAACGTATTTAAGAGCATGTATATGAATAGAATGTATTGAATGATTTTATTCTTTAACCAAGAAGTTAAACAATGGCTGTGATGCTGCACTAACAATGGCCGGTGAAGCCACGGTCGAAAAACGTCAAGAGTGAACACACAGTGAGCTAACTAGAAAACTAAAGTTAGCTGGCAACTTGCACAAAGTACAAAGCCAATTTGTCTTAATATGAAAAGGTGATTCAACAAACAGTCAGCACCGAAAAATTACATTTTCTGCACGCATGTATATACAATTTTTTTTCTACAAAGGTCTCTTTCTGGCACTTTATTAAAGAAGAATATATCTCATAATGGGCAGCACGGTCACACAGTGGTTTGCACATTTGCCTCACAGCATGAAGGCCTGGGTTTGATTCCCGGGCTCGGGGCGTTTCTGTGTGGAGTTTGCATGTTTGTGAACTCTATGTACATGGTTGGGTGTGTGTTGGCCTGCAATGGCCTGGTGAGCTGTCCAGGGTGTACCCACCATCGCCCAGAGTCGGCTGAGATGGGCGCCAGCCTCCCCATGACCCTAATTAGGATTAAGCAGCTTAGAAAATTAATATTTAATAAATTCTTAATCTGCCCCTACAATTCGTGTGTGTTCCCAAAGTTCTTAGCTTGGCAGTACATGTTCTCCTGGCTGGAGAAAAGGAAGTGTCAAGCCCTGGACACAAAATGGCTAAATATTTAGTATATTTTCACTGTACTGACAAAAGAAACTATATGACACTCACTAACAGCCCCTAATAAAGTAATTGCTTTAACTTATCAAATTACAACTAGAATTGGGAGATATAGTTAATATCATCGCTCTTAGACAGCTTTTTTGTTTAATTACATTAGAGGACCCAAACTATACTAACGATTACGATATCATCATCTTTATTAGTAGTAGTGGTAGAAATATTGCCAATACTACTACAGCTACTAATGATTATCATATTACTACTACTATTATTATATAGTAACAGTAGGTTATGTAACTACCCTTGGATTCGAATCTTCACTGAAACACTTCTGTGTGGGTTTTCGCAGTTGCCCACTATCTGCTCATTTCTCCAAAAGCCATTTCAATGTAAAAAGTAAAACGTACTCACTCAGCAGTTTTCCCTTGTTAGCTTCTTCAAACTGGCCATGTTCAGCTGGGTAATGGTGTTTTAAGTGTGTAATCAAAATTGTCTTTGCAAACGTTTGTGGTGGTGCCCTGGCTTTACATGTATTACAGATTGCGAGCTTTGTCTCTTCACTCATAGTGTAAACTTCCACACTAACGATGTTAGCCTGTAGCTTTAAGCATGCATGTGGTCGTGACATAGTTACCTGAGCCAAAACCATAAGGAGCAGCTCAGAATCAGAAATATATGAGAACAGTATCGATTACTGGTCATGACGGCCCTCCTGATTCGCTTCATTCCTGTCTGTAGCTGTCTGCACACAACACCTATCCACTGAGTTCTTGACTGATGGTATACTTAGTCTGTGTCCTGACGAACCAGTATAAAAATATATTCACTGATAATGACTTTAAAGCACTTCTGTAAGTCGCTCTGGATAAGAGCGTCTGCTAAATAATGTAAATGTAAATGTAAAATCTGTAGCTGGTTTGCCTGCGCATTTCTAGTTATTTTACGCTTTTTTTTTTTTTTTTGTGTTTGATATTAGTGTAAAAATAAACACAAGAAAAGGTAAAATTCAGGCAACGTCTTCCATTTGGAAGAAATTTATGACAGGAGTTAAGTAAATGATTAACGTTACACTTAGTTTATTATAAGTGAAGCTCTTAAATTAGATATGAGGCAGTTGACAGAAATGACAAGGTACTCTAGACTAAAGCAATGATTTGAAGTCAGTCTTAAGCTTTCATTCACAAATACATACCGATTACCAATAACATGAACACAACTTGACTGATTTGTGGCTAGACAGCCCCATATACAGCAAACTGCAATGAATTGTATGTACTGATACCTTTCTATCATTGCCAGCATCAACAGTTCCAGCAATTTGTTCAACAGCACTTCTGTGGGATAAAATCAGATGTACTAGCCTTCAGTTCTCAAATGCATCACTGAGCCCAAGGTGTCCATGACAACCATGCCACTCAGATGATTCTTGGACCACCTTTGGTAAGTACTTACCAGTGTATACCAGGAACACCCAACAAGACCTGCCCTTTTGGAGATGAACATGAGCAGATGAAGATCTGGTTGTTTAGCCATCACAATATGGCACTTTTAAAGTCACTCAGACTGCTAATATTTGCTATATTATTGTATACACTAACCAATGCTATTCACTGCATCTCTCAAGGTCGAGATACGGAAAATGGAATATGTATTTGTATCCCTGAAGTGAAACAGACCTGTGTAGTCTTGCCAGAGCCAGTCTCTCCCACCAGCACAAAGCACTGATGGCGTGTCAGGATCTCATGGAAGCGCTCTTTGTACTCCCAGACAGGAAGCTGCAGCCTCTTTTTGAGGATCTCATAGTAGCGTGGAGTGTGGGGTAGGTTGGTGAAAGGGTTGATCTGCTGATGGATGGCTGGCTGCTTTAGAGGAAGCAGACCTCCTCCAGTCGCTGCGCTCATGCTCAAGGCTGAGTTGGGAGGTTTGATGTCCCTGTCACGCTCCCTATCCCGGTCTCGCTCCCTGTCCCTGTCCCGATCTCGATCTCTGTCACGATCCCGGTCTCGGTCCTTCGACCTTTCTTCTCGATCTCTGTCACGGTCTTTTCTGGAAGGGATTGAAAGCATGATTTGAAATTAAAACTGGAAATTCTAGCTATAAATCACTACGAAAATTACTTGCAATCAGACAAAACACAGAACTGGGGGGATAAAACCAACATGCAGTTTTGCTCAATTTCTCCATGGACAGCTGTCTGTCCCTGGTGCACTTTCTTCTGGCGCACACACAGTGGTCCCTTTTCTAGATGCACTTTGCACAGTGTAGCTCTTATCACTGTATACAGTTTGTTAGTGCACCGTTAACTATCATATAACCCCTCAAGCCCCTACAATGTTTCTGTAGTCAGACACTGGCTGATCATCAAATAATTAATTAACACGCACTGTGAGTGCATACAAATCAGACGTAGTTTGACAGTCACGCTGAAAGAGATTTGATAAATATTTAACATAACATATACAGTAAGTTGAATGCCGACAGTAACATGATTCCTTAAAGATGCAGTTATAGCCAAAGGAAGGTGTACCTAATAAATAGTCAACTCACTGAATCAAATGTTTCATGAAGGGCAACAGCACACAGTTCAATATCTTAAACACCAAACACCGAGAACCCTACAGAACAGAACGCTGTTGATAAACAAGATGTCGTGCATCTCTGGTGCCTCAATCAGTTTAGTGGTTGAGGATCGGGGTTACTGATCAGGTCTGTGGTTCAAGCCCCAGTATCACACAGGACATTTGGTGGCCACCCTTATCCAGAGCAACTTACTTTATATCTCATTCATACAACTGAGCAGTTGAGGATTAAGGGCCTTGCTCAAGGGCACAACAGTGGCAGCTTGGTGGTACTGGGGCTTAAACCATCGACCTTCTGATCAGTAACCCTGAGCCTTAACCACTGAACCACCGCTGCCAGACCAGTATCACCAAGCTGCCACTGCTGGACCCTTAACTGCTCAACTGTATAAAAATAAGAACTGTAAGTCACTCTGGAGGAGAGTGTTTGCCAAATTCCGTGTATATAATGTAGTGTAATGTCAACTGCCATAGTGAAGTACACCGACTCTTCCACTGCCGCAACCACTAGCAAGGCGGCTACTTAGCTTTAGCATATTCAAAATTTGGTGGATGAAACCCAATAGTTATTAGCGTTGGCTATTATTTTTTAAATACCACCGCACATACACAAATCAGTTGCTTAGCTGAAAATAAAGAACTAATCCTTGTTTTTTTTAACAGCAGTGTCTCAGGTAAACACGAACATGTTAGCTAGCTTTATTATAGCTAGTTCGTTACAACGAACTCTAACAGTTAACTGAATGGCTGTATTCGAAATAAAGCTAATTAAAATCCGCTAAAACATTATAAACGATCATTTAAACAGACTAGAACTTCCAGGGAATAAATATAAATATATAAGTGAATAGAAACAGTACAGCTAGCATAACTAGCTCCTATCATGTGCCGGCATAATCCCAAATGCAGCCTCACGCCCTACACAAGAGCACTACGTCGAATAGATGATAACGGTTTGTACGCCCTCTGTAGTGCACTATACAACGAACAGCACGTGAATTCGGGATTCTGCTCACGCCGCTTTGCTAATCATCAGGGCTAATGGTAGTCAGGGTAAAGACCCACGTGTTGTGACGGCATTCAGCCAATGATACTTGATAAGATAAACGGCTAATATCGTCTTAATCCTAATAATTAGAGGACCTATTTTCAAAATTTTGAAAATTGGTATTGAACTACGGTGAAATTCGGGTCTGTTTAGAGTCCTAGGCAGCTACAGAGGGTGATTAGCCGCGACACAAAGAGGCATAGCGGCCGCGCCGGGCCGGACATCACGCAGCAGCGAACAACTAACGTTCAAACTCCTCATACTGCACCACACCTACCCATCTGATGATCTCTTTTTACTCGAAGAATAGTCATCACCTAAATCCAAACGATGTCGCTTAGACATTGTGTACAACAGATATTACCAACTATAAAAAGGAAAGGTGAACGCGGTCGGTTATTCCAAACAAACCCCCTTCAGGGCTCAGCACCGTTCAACGACAAGATGGCGACCGGAAGCACTTACCTCATCATTCTTATGTCTGAGAATGAGATAGAGGGGAAATGTTCCCGAGGAGTAGAGGTGGATAAAATACCCCGGTGGCGACAGTTGCTACAGCTGGAAATGTTGCATGAGTTTATTCGCCGACAGAGAGCTTTGTTAGGTTAAGAGCGTAAAGTTAGTGCCGCTCTGTCCCTTGTACCAAGAGAGGATGTTGTATCTTTAGCGCCAAATTCCCGCTGCAGCTCCCACATTGGCCGCTAGGAGCGCTAACGAGTGCCATGTTCCATTCGTGGGGAAAACATTGAACTTCAGGACACGTTTTTAATTCCCTGGATGTGGCTTTTCGTAAAAAAGGTTCTCTTTAAGTACATCACATTTCCTCGATATTGTACTATATGTTATTGTGATTAAATGGGTTTATTTTAAAGCCCTAAACACAAGCCAATTGGAATATCCTAACAAGAGAACCTGGAGAGTGCAAACCTGCACCAAGCCCAGCAATCCCCAATATAAACCAGAAGCATCCTACAATGTTAAGGAATCCTTTAAAAAACATTCCTGGATTCAGAATTCGATCTGGATCATCTTCGGAATCAAATGGATTAATTGTCTAAAGTCACACTTCTGATAGAATCACATAACAATCCACACGTAAGGTTTTTTTAACACATTAAAACTCACACACACACACACACACACACACACACACAAGTTATTGATAAAATATAACCTCCTTGGTGGAGATAATTACATGTGAATGTATTTTAAGTTGGTTGACTTGTATTTGGACTAAAGCTGGGTCCACACAGGAAGTGGCGAGCAATACACTAATCGCTTCACCACTAAACTACACACACCCTCATATGTTTCCCACTCAAAAATCATTCTGAGTGAAAATGTCGAGCTAGTTCCCGATAGAAGTAGATCCAGGAGGACTTTTATTAACAATATCTAATATTATTTTATATTATTTTAGCTCATATTATCATATTATTAATAATATTAATAATAATAATATTAATAATGATAATAACAACAACAATAATATTAATATTATTATTATTATTATTATTATTATCTATTCTATTCTATTCTGGCAAGGAGCAGGTCATAAGAACGGACCAAGGGTCCTGTCAGTTTTTAAATTCCAGTTACATTAACATAACTCTTACTAAAATCCTTGCTGTCCCAAGAAGTGTTGTTTTCTGGAGCCTTTTTGAAAATTGGTTTGCTATTGTGCAAAGAGCTCCTATAACAATAGGGGAATATTATTATTATTATTATTATTATTATTATTATGATTATTGTTATTATTCATTCATTCATTTTCTGAACCGCTGAATCCTAATTAGGGTCGCGGGGAGGCTGGCGCCCATCTCAGCCGACTCTGGGCGAGGGCAGAGTACACCCTGGA
>JAQMYF010000010.1:7381922-7400433 GCA_030014195.1 Neosilurus mollespiculum | reverse complement strand
TATAAAATTTTATATATATATATATATAAAAAATTAATAAACATTACTTTTCCATCCAAAAGAGAAGCAATGGTTTATACTTTAATACACCACAGTCCAGGCCAAAAAAACAGAATATAATTAATGCTGCACAGCTTGGTGGTGGAGGGAGTGGTTAGCATGTCCGTCTCACTGCAAGAAGGTCCTGGGTTCGAGTCCCAGACTCGAGCGTCTTTATTTATTTATTTGTTTGTTGGTATATATTTTATGATCTTATAAATTAATAATATCATAAAATTATACATGATACATATAATACAGTTAGATTGTATAAGATGATAAAATCAGTAACAACTGGTCAAAGACAGTGTAAGGCTTGCTGTGTTGCACTCAGAGGAAACCTCCATGTTCTCCCTGTGCTTGTGGAGGTTTCCTCTGGGTACTCCGGTTTCCCCTCACTGTCCAAAGACATGCACATTACACTAAATGGCTGAATTGCCCCCTAGGAGTTTGTGATGGTCTGGCGAGCTGACCATGGTGTACCCCTCCTTTGTCCAATGTCGGCTAAGATAGGCTCAGCCTCTCACTGACCCTAAGGGTATCAAGTGGGTTTGCAAATAAGTGAGGCTTAGGTTTAAGGCTTTCAGGTTTTAAGTATTAAAAAAAGTGTGATGGTCAAAATCTCCAGAAGTGATTCTCTGAATGTGCTCTGATCTTGCCAACCATTTTCCTTATAAGACTGTGACATATTTTAAAACACAAATAGTTGTCACACAAAATACTGAATATGTTAACTACTGCTTATATTACATTTTAATGCAGAAAATTATATCATGATTTGTGAAGGTATTGTTGTTTTACAGAATTTCTGTAACAACAACAACCAAATTTCTGTGCCCTTTGTAGAGTAATGTATGTGCATGAGTAAAAACAAGCAAAATATACATGGACACACACACACACACACACACACACACCTGTTAGTCTGGCGTTGGTGCTGAATAACCATGTTCTTTTCATGAATTGTTTCCAGCAGAGCCATAGCCAGGGACTTCAGGTCAGAGAGAGACTGAGGCGTGACTGGAAGGCCACATCCATTATCCTCTGACAATAAATCTTGCACTGCAGTGAAACGTGGTTAGTGTGTGGTGTGAGAAAGGGAATATGAGAACACAAGGAACACAGAGGAGACAGAAGAGAGCAATTTGATATAAAATTTCCAGTTAAAGCATCCAGTCATCACATAAAATAATTTAGTAATTCTTCACATCCATTCCATTCTAGGCATTAAAATATTTACTTCTGAGCTACTGTCCAGTTACCCTGTCTGGCAGAGAGCACACCCGTGAGCGGACTAGTGTTAGATTTGCCACTTGTTTTTGAGTTCTTTCTCCGGTCCAGGGCGTTCTGCAAACAAAAACATACATGTACAGATGCAGCTTCTGGGAGGAAAATGTTTTGCTTCCATTAAAAGGATAAATGTCTCCATTAAATATCTAATTATAATTCATACCTTGTATTTCATTATGTTTGTTTTTAACAGACTGACTTCTTCTTGAACTTGTTTTAGCCTCTCATGCAGATACCTGCAGTGAAATGAGACATTGCAATGTTAGGACAAATAAATATTTTAGGGGAAAAAAATGGGTTAGTGCAAGTACAGAATGATGTGTCCCAGAATTATTAGCTAAATAATTGTACAGTTTATGTATGACAATGTAAAATTTCCATTCAAACAATACAAAACAAATGTTTTACTTTTTAAAATTAATAAATTAATATAAATTAATAATTAAATTCCTCTGATGTATTTCATCACATGGAGAAATAAAAACCAAAGCTTTGTCAGCAGAAAATGGACAGACGGGTGTTGATGGGGGTAATAGATGTTCATTCACTGATCCATTTTCTAAGCTGCTTAATCCTAATTAGGGTCGCAGGGAGGCTAGTGCCCATCTCAGACGACTCTGGGCGAGGGAGTGGTGTACCTTGAACAGCTTGCCAGGCCATTGCAGGGCCAAAATACATACAACCATTCACACTGACACTCACACCTAGGGGCAATTTGGAACAGCCAAACAGCCTACTGTGCATGTTTTTGGACTGCAGGAGGAAACCGGAGTACCCGAAGGAAACCCATGCAAGCACAGGGAGAACATGCAAACTCCATACAGAAACCCAGGAATCAAACACAGCCTTTTTGCTGTGAGTCAGACAGACGTAGTAACCACAGCGTCACCGTGCCTCCGGCAATAGATGTTTAAAAAAAAACCTGCATAAAAATATAATATAAAAATGAAACGGTGGATGAGTGAGGATTTAGGATACTCTTGGGGTTGATATTTCATGAGCTCTGGATAATAAAAGAAAAAATCCAGCATAAAATATTGTTGAGTCTTCAGGGAGGTTTAAACTTAGTTATCAGTAGAGCTTTCAACAAGATGGAGACCCAAGCATACTTCTCTTTCATTCATGCATTCGTTCATTTCCTGAATCGCTTTATCTGTCTAGGGTCATGGGGAGGCTGAAGCCTATCTCAGCCCATTCTAGGAACAGGCGGGGTAAGCTCCAACACATACACAACCATTCACACCCACACTTGCACCTAATGACAATTTAGAAGAGCCAATAAGTTTAATATGAATATCTTTGGATTAGGGGAGGAAACTGGTGTACCTGGAGGAAACCCACGCAAGCAATGGGGAGAACATGCAAACTCCACAAAGAAACATCCTCACCAAGCCCGGAACTCAAAGTTTCACAAACTTTCGAATATAACAAAGCTTGAATGTTCTGCATAAAGAAGTGAACATTAAATCAAGTATTTAAACATGTAAATTTGCTTGACTGCCGTATAAATATTTGGTTGTTGGATTTAGCGAGTCATGTAAAATTTGCACACCTATTCAATATACACTCATTTTCAGATGCTTTTTTTTTTTTTGCTATGGTTCAGCTTCACCCTAAACATAATCAAACCCAAAGCAAAGACAAAACTCCTGAGAGGTGGCGAGGCTGCAAATAAATTATTATTTATTACTCAGAATACAGTGAAAGAAAACACAAACAAACCTTCATAAAAGTTATTTGATCAATAATTAGTTTTAAAACTTGCTGTTAACTATTTTCATGTCTTCCTTTCTTTTTTCTTCTAATTATTGCACTCTGTCCTTTAGCTCAGTTTCCCCTCACACATGCTAATATTTATTCAGCACCCATGTGCTGTGTTCTTACCTGCCCACACAAACTGCACTGAAAAAAGAAATACTGTTTACATGAACATGCCCTAAAAGTGCTGTTCTACTGTCATGTCCCATCAAATTAAAAAACAAAGACTGAACATGACAGTATGATTACTTAATAAAAGACTTCAGAGAAACACACAAGAACTAAATTTCATTTAAATGAATATTGTGTCTCCTTCATTATAGCAAATCTTACTTATTAAAGGCCTATAAAAGAGCGAGGCTTGAAATATGACCTAAAACATCATCAGTCATTCATACAAGTTAATCACGAGTCCCAAGTCAAAGCCTGACCTTAAACCAGTAGCAATGCTGTGCGAGCAGTTTATGTCAGGAAATCTGTTCTGTAGTGGGGGAATAGACTCAAATTTCCCCAAGCCTCCGCGCATGACTGATCAACAGTTATTACAAACTTTTAATGACAGGTAGGGCGGCATAGTGGCACAGTGGTTAGCACGTCTGCCTCACAGCAAGTGGGCCTGGGTTCGATTCCCGGGCTCGGGCGTTTCCATGTTCTCCCTGTGCTTCCGTGGGTTTCCTTCGGATACTCTGGTTTCCTCTCACAGTCCAAAAGCATGCACAGTAGGCTAACTGGCTGTTCCAAATCACCCCTAGGGGTGAGTGTGAATGGTTGTGTGAGTGTTGGCCCTGCGATAGCCTGGCGAGCTGTTCAGGGTGTACCCCGGCCTCGGCCAGAGTCGGCTGAGATGGGCACCAGCCTCCACACAATCCTAAACAGGATTAAATGGCTTAGAAAATGAATGAGGATAAATAATTACAGGTATTGCTGTATAATGGGGACTGAAACAAAAATTCACAAACTTTTGAGACTCGCAGATATGTAATATTGGATCATGTTCCTCAACAAAAAAAACTCGAACGATTGTGATATTTTTTTCTTATTTCTTCAAATAGCTTCTCTTCCTCTACTTTTAGTTCATCTATGACAATCTGATGAGGTTCAAGATCATATTTGTGTTGAAATATAGAAAATTATAAAAGGATTGACAAACTTTCAAGCACCATTTTTATTTAGGTGTAGCTACATCTTAAAGGACAGCCCAACCTGTTCTCCATGCAAAGAGCGTCCACATCCACGATGCGTTTGCCTCCACCACCCAGTACATGGTTGAGCTCGAGGTTGAGGCGATTAGCTTTATCCTTGTATACAGTCCTTTCTGCCTTCACATCCTCCAATTCATCACACACTGCCTTCAGGCTGTTCTCCAACTCTTCTCTCTGAAACAGCAATATAACATTGCACTGATATCAGAAACTAATTTTACATTTACAGCATTTGGCAGACAGATTTATCCAGAGCGATTTTCTTATTGCTGAGCAGTTGATGGTGAAGGGCCTTGCTCATGCGCCCCAACCCTCTGATGCCTTAACCACTCAGCGACCACTGAAGTTGTGCAATTTTATTATACAACTCCATTAGGCTTGTTAAAGTTAAAGGTAAATCATCAAGCTCTATCAAGTCCCCTGATGTGCAGCTTGATTACCTTTCCTAATTAATAAGTAATGCTATTAAACATCTCAGCAGTCAAGAAATGTGAAAGCAGGAGGACTGAGGTAATGTATTAGGTGATGTCAGGTTACATATAATTGCACTGCATTCTAATCTAACATGACATGCTGATAATTAAAGTGTTAAAGTTATCCTGGAGAGGAAACACTGAAGTTACAATTTCCCTTTTAGATGAAAGGCTTCTTTATTTATTCTTTTCAAAATTCACAATGCTGCTGGCCTTGAATTCAATTTTCTAGGCATCATTGACTCTTTACCTGCAATCCTGCTTCCTCCAACTGCCTGACTAGATCCTCACGCTCATGTGCTGGGAAGTGCCTGACCCCAACTTCATCATCCCCGAGTCTCTGTTTAGTAATAGTCATTCTCAGAAGCTGTAAAGAAAGAAGCAGAAATGTAACATAAGAATAGAAAGCTCCATGTTTGAAGTATTACACCACATGGTTCAGCACAGCAAAGACAATCAAGATCCTGCACTTTGTCCCCATTTCCTTCAACACACAAATCATGCCATATTCAAGTAGCTTTTGTTTTTCCCCCACCCAGGTACCATAAGATCCAAGCTTGAACATAGCTAAAAATAGTGTAAACTACCAACTGGACAAACACACTTTTTTTACAGTACTTTACTAACAACTTCTCTGTCATATAATCTCTGTCTGATTGATATATATATATATATATATATATATATATATATATATATAGTCTTGGCGAAAAGTGTCCAGGTCACGATGCAAAAGATTCAAACCCATTTTTCAGGCTTTTAGTCTTTAGGAAAAGAGAAGCATACAATCATTCACACAGAAGTAGTTGTTCATAGAGAAAAACCTCGGACCGACTCTACCAGCTTGCACTGGCTTATATACAGTGCCCATTCCACTCTGATCCTCTAACTCTAGACTCTGATTGGTCCCTCATGACTTCATATCTCAAAATGTCTCAACAAGTCTCGACATGTCTCAACATGTCCCGAGCTGACCTTGACACCCTCCATCGCTTAGGATGGCCATTTTGTTTCTTTTCAAAGTCTGACATTTTGTTCCAGTGTTTCGTGTTCAATGCCAGCCGAGCAACACTCGTACAGAGTGGAATGTCCCGAAAATTAAATAATAAAATAATCTTACACTCACTTCAGTGAATAAACTCCTCATATAATAGTTACATAAATCATGCAATAAACAAATAGTGCAGTAAATCATACAATTGCTTTTCAATAGGTATAATCATTAAACAATTTAAATATATATTTCATTAGAGATGACTTCATTGTACAGTTCTCCATTTTAGGATTACAAATGTCTTTAAATAAAGGAAATATGATCACTCATTCCAAAGATATTACAATTTCTGTATTCATATTCATGTTGATGCTGTTAATGATCAATAATAAATTCCCGTACGTGAGAGGGAAGTCCAGCAATTTGCAGAAGATTGATGGATGTCTAAATATATGACATTTCTGGTCAGCAGGTCATCAAAAAATACCCCTTGCACGCTCTTTAAACACACTTTTATACACATGGTAACATGAGGAACTGAGCAAGGCAGGATGCTTCCTGCCATTCTATCTGAGATGATGTCATATTAGCAGCAGCCAATCAGCACCCATGAGAATGAAACGCATGCTCTGATTGGCTTATGATTTATATTGCTTAAATAATGATTATTTATATATTACTGAATTTTACCTCCATTTTAAATTATATTTATATGTTACAATTGATCAATTATAGCACTATTATTACAAACTGTTTTGTTTAGCACATGTAGTGACTGCTAAAAAGCGTACAGTTTATGAATTACCTGTACAGTTTTGCTTAAATAGTTAATGCTTTACATATTAGGGAAATTTTACTGCATTGTAATCATAGTAATCAACAATACATACATAAATACACACATTCTATTATAATAAACATATAAAAAACAACTTTATATAAGATTTGTGCTTCAGTTATATTTTCACTGATTCAAGATTCAAGTATCAGCACACAGAGCTGTGTTTGGGAATGTTTGTTTGGTAGAGAAGTGTTGTAAGGGTGTGTGTGTTTACCTTGTTGTCACCCTGAGCCTCAGCTAATCTCTGAGTCAGCTCCTTCACCTCCTCTGCTAACTGCTTACTCCTGTCCCGTGAATCCCTTAACAGCTGGGCCAAATTTACCTAAGATAGATAGATAGATAGATAGATAGAGAGAGAGAGAGAGAGAGATAGATAGTGTATTATGTAAGTGAAATAATATAGACCTGTAGTAAGTAAAAAGCATGATGGAGCATGCACTACAGAAAGAGTCAATGATCATTATTGTTCCTTTCAAAAGTTTATTATTTTTCTATATTAGCATGCCCTGATCTGTTATACTGCTTATATGTCATTGCATTTTTATTAATAAATGAAACATAATATTTTAAATGAATTCATAATTACATTTATTGTTGTGGAGCAAGTTCTATCGAGTTCTCGTTTGTTATAACAGCTTTAAGGAGTCATTCCCTCAATTGACTCGTATTTTTTTGTCTCCTGAAGTTAACAAGAAAAAAAACTGCAGCTAGTAGTCTTTCCAAAATTGTGAAACAAACACTGCTGCTAACAGAAATATTTACTATATAAACAGTCACATGATTCTGTTGATACGTTCATGTAGAAACTCCACTTCCTAAGTTTTTGTGTTAGTTGTCACTATAGAAATGATGTGTTGGATCAAATCATGAGATTCCTTGTAACAGACACCACTGCTTTAGAAAATTATTAATCAACACCTTCTGATTAATCCGATCATATAATTGAATAGTGTTGTGCTGTAACTTAAATTTTACCTATACAACATGTTTTTATCTATTGCATCCT
Source organism: Neosilurus mollespiculum (assembly GCA_030014195.1). Lineage (NCBI taxonomy): Eukaryota > Metazoa > Chordata > Actinopteri > Siluriformes > Plotosidae > Neosilurus > Neosilurus mollespiculum. The sequence continues at coordinate 7,392,830 of JAQMYF010000010.1, read as the reverse complement.
GCATCACATGTGTCTTTCAGTACTAATTATTTCCTTTAATAGCTCTATGAATGGACTGTATTTTGTATTACTTGAAAATTGACCTGGATAAACATGGCTGCCTACAAAGAACTGCAAACACTCTAAAACACAGGTACGGGAAATTGATGACGAAATTCAAAATATTCTGTTGATTATCAATATTTGTGTTTTCCTATAAGTAAAATTCTAGACAAATGCCACATTCCGTTACCAACCAGTAGACTAACCTCGACCAGGTGGGTGGCGTTACATGAGGCACCACACACATGCACTGCGCAATTTCTGCGGGATGTAGAAAAGTTCCCATAGGTGTTTTGCTCTGTTAAGTGTGTTCACTTTCCGAGTGAACACATGCAGCTCGTCATATAGCAACTAGTTTGTGAGGTGTGTTTGTGAGTGGAATTGAGAACCCTTTCAGTGTCCTACTGAAGCTGCTTCGATTGTTATTCTGTTGATTACAGACCCACCTGGTTGCGTTTCTCTGGTGGTAATGTAGGATCTCCTTCCTGAAAAAAGTATAGGTTAAGTAAAGGTAACAACACTGCTCATTCATTCACTTAATGTTACACAGCATTTCATAGAGTATTATCTCCTACATTAACACTTTAAATATTAAGCTGTAGTAAGTATGCTTCACAGCACATACAATAAGTTCTCTGTATTTTTTCTTCAGGCCCTGATGTCTCTCACGCAGCTGATTGGCCATCAGCTTGTACTGGTCTCGTTCCTGCTGGCATGTGTCTAACTCTTTGGACAGAATCAGCAGAGCCTCCTTCTTACTCTCCAACTTCCGCTTGCATATCAGAAACTGGAATTAAGATCACAGAAATCAATTAATTCAGGGGCATTCACATGTTCAAATTCACCATCAACACTGAGTTCATGCTCAATTTAAATTCGACACTCCTGGAAAAGTAAATATTCTGCTTTGTTTGAGGGGAGGAGATAAGCCTCAGTGGAGTACTTCCTGCTTACGTAATGCCATTCTGAATAACAAATGGATTATTAGGACAGGAAACACTTCACATGTCTGTTACAAACACAACACAAATCCAAAATGCAAAGTTCACTTTTAATAGCTCACCAAAAAGTGAAAAAATGCTGTGATTTATTACATCTGGTGTCTGAACAGCATGTACTCACAATATCATGAGAAATAAGACCACTACATACACATATATACACATATACACACCTCTCCCCTTCTCCCATAGGTGCTCGAGTCATGCAAGTTCAAAATGAAGGAGAACTCATGAAAAGTGTGATTTATTTAAAATAGAAGTAGCACATCACCCTTTTGTAGATTGGGGAAATATGAAACATGGACATTCCCATTTACCATTTGAATGCTATTCAAACTAAAAACTAGACTCTGATTTGAAAAGATAAATGCAGGGAGAGTTTAATTATATTAAGAATTGCCTTTAGAGAAAGGAATTAGTTTTTTAGTTTTTAGGTAGGACAAACTCCAAAATAAAGTAAATATAGCCTACCAAACAACCCATGGACTGGGCCTATGGATACTGGTTTCATGGTTAAGATAAAATGTTTGGATGTACTCTGTGTAACAATGTAATACCTGGTTACATGAAGTGCAATTGTAGTTTGAACCAAATGACACACAAATTAAATAAATAATTTTTACAGAGATCCAGGGAGAGTTACTAATGTTACTATAGATTAAAAATAATTATTATCATTACTATTTTATTAGTAGTAGTGTTAGTAATAATAACGACAATAATTCTAATACTTCCGCTACTACTAACACTACTACTACTAATAATAATAATTATAGAATTAATAACCTACTACTATTACTACTAACAATAATAATGAATAATAACAATAATAATAATAATAATAATAATAATAATAATAACAATAATAATAACTATTATTATTATTATTATTATTATTATTATTATTAATAAAGTGCAATCATTTATTTTTTTGAAAAATGTATTTAGGAAATGTTTTTGTTTGTATATGCTGTCAATTATAGCTGTTCAAAAGAAAATGAGAATCAGCAAATATTGGCATCAGCAGGTCACATTTAGAGAAAAATCAGAACTCGAAATTGGCCAGGAAAATTGCAATCAATGAATCTCTATTAAAAACAGGACTGGAGTATCTCTGACCAAACATGTGATATGGTGCCTTGCCACATATTTGGCACTTGATTAACTAAAGCACTCACCAGCACACAACTTCAAAGCACTTAAGTCAAGGGCAGAATGCGCACAGATGGCATCTACAGATGACATTCCCCAGTTTTGACTTTGCTTTGCCTGAAGCTCATAACTGCCTTCATGGTGGGTAAATCAAAGAGTATCAACTATCTGCATAGACTGAAAACTTACCTTGAAGACTTATGCACATGGGAGAATCGCAAACCTTAATTTGCAAACTTTAGCATAAAAGAGGAACAAAAAAAACAGCAACATGTTTTCACCAAAAACATCACACCTTCTTTACCTATTCCTATGAGAAAAAACTATGACGCTATTTAGGCTAACACAACACCTCTTGATGCGGCACCGTGGCGCAGGGGTTAGCACGTTCGATTTACAGCAAGAAGGTCCCAGATTAGAATCCCGGGCTCAGAGAGGTCCTCTGTGGAGTTTGCAAGTTCTCCCCGTGCTTGCGTGGGTTTCCTACGGGTACTCCGGTTTCCTCCCACAGTCCAAAAACATGCACAGTAGGCCGACTGGCAGTTCCAAATAGCCCCTAGGTGTGAGTGGTGGGAATGTGAACGGTTGTATGTATGTTGGCCCTGCAATAGCCTGGCAAGCTGTTCAGGGTGTACCTCACCATCGCCCAGATTTGGCTAAAATGGGCGAGCGACCCTAATTAGGATTAAGCGGCTTAGAAAAGGAATGAATTAACATTAGCATTCGCATTTTGTGTCTTAGTTCTACGATAGCAACTGCAAATACGTACATGCTTACCTGTTCATTAAAAAAGAAACTTACAGTATTTATTCATTTATAGTTACATTATAGATTATACCCCTGATATAGCAATCCTTGTCATGCTTTATCCTATACATAACTATCCACTGTGTGCTGAAACACTATTAATATGATATTTGATCAAGCTTCCAAGTGGGTAGTGCATGTTTTTGTGTAATATCATTGAAAACTGAAAAACAGTTATACTTTTGTACATAATAATTGTGCTGTATTTTATCACAGTTGTTTATGTCCTTGTTATCTTGTCTGTAGCCTGTACTATCCAGCTCTAAAACAGGATATGGCGTTATAATAATATCCGGAAAAGAAACAAACTGGATTTCTATTTCTCCCACGATGCATTTATACACAGTCAACACTGAGCTATTAAATAATAAAAGACAGAGAAAATGTAGAGATCTAACACAGTAAATTATAATAATGGTTGTATAATAACCTGCACGTTTGGTGTCCTTGTCTATTCTAACTGTATAAATAAATACCAGGCGCCCTGGTAAGTGCATCCTATCTAACATGATTTAATACAAGATATCGCCTGGATGCTGAATGATAAACAGTCTGTAATAAAAGTTTGAGGATGAAAACAGCTGGTTGTGATGTGTATCCTGCTTCCTCCATATGTTACATGTAACCACAGCAGCCCTGCTCATCTCCCGGAGGATTTAAAACACTCACCTCGCTCACTAATCCCTGCCAGTCGCTTTCACTTCTTGCAGAAGAGCTCATTGTAGCAGCATTTACCGTACCAGTTGATTAACGCATATCTCATTTGATCTACTAGCCAGCATCGTGCTGCAACGCCAAGAACGCACCTTACGCTTTCTTTGGGAAGTTCCGCCCTCTTACCGCTACTTACAGGCTGTATGAGGAGCAACCAATCGAATTGCTGGGGTTTTGGGTCACGTGATAGGGGTTGACACACACCGCCCTCCACCCCCACCCTTTAGTCTGAGCTGATAGATGGGAATTTCACCTTTTTTCCCCCTTTTTTTTTGTAGAGATGGGCGATACCACCTTTCACATAAATACCGAGTATATATATATTTCTAATTCCGTCACAGGAATATCTATCAGTACAATCTGTACAACTGTATCTGTTACACTGATAATGATTCTCAGAGCCCAGCTTAAAGATGCAGTCCATAGCATATGATAAATCAATGAAAAAAGTAACTACAGACTGTATTTACTGCTCTTTGTAGTGCCATATAAATGCTGACAAAACTAAATTACGGTTAGCCAGTGTCCACACTCAAAAAATAAGAAAGCATCAATAATGTTTATTATTTCATCTAAATAATAATAATAATATTAACAACAATAATAACAATACTTATACTAATTACTTCTGTACTAACTACTAACTACTACTACTACTAATAATAATAATAATAATTACAATATTAATACTACTACTACTACTAATAATAATAATAATTACAATATTAATACTACTACTACTACTACTACTACTACTAATAATAATAATAATAATTACAATATTAATACTACTACTACTAATAATAATAATCATTATTAATATTGTTGTGGTGGTTGTTATCATCATTATTATAATTATTATAATTATTATTGTTTTTTTATTACTACTATTATTATTTTATTATTATTACAATTACTATTACTGCGATGGTCTGGCGAGCTGTCCAGGGTGTACCCCACCCTCGCCCAGAGTCGGCTGAGATGGGCGCCAGCCTCCCCGCGACCCTAATTTGGAATAAGCGGTTCAGAAAATGAATGAATGAATGAATATTGTTGTTGTGGTGGTTGTTATCATCATTATTATAATTATTATAATTATTATTATTACAATTACTATTACTGCGATGGCCTGGCGAGCTGTCCAGGGTGTACTCTGCCCTCGCCAAGAGTTGGCTGAGATGGGCGCCAGCCTCCTCGTGACCCTAATTAGGATTAAGCGGTTCAGAAAATGAATGAATGAACAATTACTATTATTTATTATTATTATTATTGTTATTATTATTATTATTATTATTATTATTATTGTTGTTGTTGTTGTTATTTATGATTTTCCGGCTTTTCTTACTCAGGCATAGTAGCACGGTGGCGTAGAGGTTAGAACTTTGGCATCATAGCAAAAAAGTCGTGGGTGCAAGTCCTTGGCTCGGTGAGAGTGTTTCCATGTGGAGATTGCATGTCCTTTCGGTGCTTGCGTAGGTTTCCTCCATTTACTCTGGTTTCCACCTACAGTCCAAGGGCATGGACATTAGGCTAACTGGCTGCTCTAAATTGCCCCTAGGTATGAGTGTAAGTGCGAATGGTTGTTTAAATGTGTTGGCCCTGCGAAGGTCTAGTGAACTGTTCAGGGTGTACCCCATCTTTACTCAGAGTCAGCTGAGATAGACTTTAGCATATAAGGCGGTTCAGCAAATAAAATAAATGATATACACCACAGGTGTCAAACTGAAGGCCTGCGGGCTAAATCCGGCCCACCAACTAATTTTTTGTGGCCCGCAAGAGCTTTTAAAGTATATGATTATCGTACATTATTAGCATCGACTATTACCATTAAAATGTAATTCATCTTCCATCCACTAGGTGAAGCCAACCTATTTCAAGTAAATAGCTAGCCATCACTCAGGAAAAATTGCAAGCTAGCTTGTCAATGTCAAGAATTGTCAGAAAATGAAAGGGAATAAAGGAAAAGAGGACAAATGCATTAACAAATTATATTGCCATGCAGGTTTCATGGTTTCCCTTTTTAAATAGATGTCGAGTGATTATTCGGCCATCGATGGTCTCAAACTTTAGGGATGTGTGGGGATTTAGGGATTTGACACCCCTGGTATACAGTGTCAATGGCAAATTAATCATTGACAATTCTTTTCCAGGCCATAAGAGGGAACCCTTACTAGTGATGGCCAATTGTAGCTCCAGAGCACATATCGAGCACAGATATCCTATAATACTAGATGGGCCACTGGCAGACAGAATTTGTGACACAGTATATGAAGTGTGATTTACGCTGGGATTGGATTGTGAGCAGTGCAGTTTGGAGCATAGATATCTCATATGCTTCAGAGCATAGACACTAGTTTATTTTCTTCCTTTATTTTGATTTTGATATACTGTATTAATCCCGCAAGGAAAATTAATGCCTCTGCATTCAACCCATCCAAAGTGAGCACACACATGTAAACAGTGAGCACACACACTCTGAGCACACACATTGGGGTGCCTGGAGAGAAGTTGGGGGTTAAGTCACAGTCGAGGGCATTTCTCTGTGGAGTTTGTATGTTCTCCTCGTGCTTGCATGGGTTTCCTCCGGGTACTTCAGTTTACTCCCACAGACCAAAGACATGCACATTAAGCTAACTGACTGATTCAAATTGCCCCTAGGCCCCCTCCTTAAATTGCCACCTTATTGTGGTGGAGAGGTTTGCGTGTCCTAATGATCCTGGGAGCTATGTTCTCATTATGCCCCTGGTAGAGTCACCCAAGGCAAACCACTCCTAGGAGAGGGTCCAGACTAAGTGCGTTTCAGAAGACCCCTATGAGAGAAACAAATACAAGGAATCAGTTTGTCTGGCTTCTGCCCATGGAGCCCGGCCAAGCCCAGCCCGAAGAGGAGACATGGGTCCACCCTCTCATGGGAGCACCACCTGTGGGAGGCGATATAGGGGATGGGTGCAGTGTGAGCTGGGAGGCAGCCGAAGTCGTGAGTTCTGGACCAGTCCTCGGCTACTGACTCTGGCTTTTGGGACATGGAATGTCACCTCTCTTGAGAGGAAGGAGCCCGAGCTGGTGCGCAAGGTTGAAAGATACCGAATAGATATAGTTGGGCTCACCTCGGCACATAGCTTGGGCTCTGGAACCACCAATCTCAAGAGGGGCTGGACCTTGTTTCATTCTGGAGTTGCTCATGGGGAGAGGTGATGAGCCGGTGTGGGCATCCTTGTTGCCCTCCCCATCTCGATGCCCACATGTTGGGGCTCTCCCCAGTTGACGAAAGTTAGGGGAGGATGGGTCCTGAATGTTGTCTATGCTTCTGCACCAAATGACAGTTCAGAGTACCCACCCTTTTTGGAGTCATTAGGGGGTGTGCTAGAGGGTGCTCCCCCTGGGGACTCCCTCATTGTCCTGGGAGACTTTAACGCCCATGTGGGCAATAACAGTGTGACCTGGAAGGTTGTGATTGGTAGGTGCAGCCGCTCCGATCTGAACCCAAATGGTGTTTCGTTGTTGGACTTCTGTGCTTGTTACGGTTTGTCAATCACGAACACCATGTTTGAACATAAGGGTGTCCATAAGTGCATTTGGCACCAGGACACCCTAGGTCGCTGATCGATGAACGACTTTGTAGTCGTGTCATCAGACGTGCAGCCGCATTTGATGGCGGGGGAGGCTGCCCTCCAGACCTGGGAGACCCAAGCGTTTAGTCAGGATCTCCTGGGAGTTTTTGCCGGAGTCTCCTGTCAGACAGGCCTTCAACTCCCACCTCCGGCAGAACTACAACCATGTCCCAATAAAGGCTGGGGACATAGAGTCCAAATGGGCCATGTTCCATGTCTCCATCATTGAGGAGGCAGCCGGAGCTGTGGTGGGAAGGTCACTGGTGTCTGTCGTGGGGGCGACCCCCAAACCACCTCTGGAGGGGGAAGCAGTACTCCACAAACACTTTACAGTGGAAGTGACGAGATCCTCGACTGGGGATGTTGTCGGGAGGCGGAAAGAATACTTTGAGGGCCTCCTCAATCCCACCAGCACGCCCTTTGTGGAAGAGGAAGAGCCTTGGGGTTCAGAAGGGGGTCTGCCCATCACTGGGGTGGAGGTCGCAGAGTTGTAAAATGTAAAAAACATTAAAACTTTTAATGTAAAAATCTTACATTAGACAAGTAACTGTTGAATTTTTGAAACCCCAAAAACTATCACTGGTGGCATAGTGGTTAGCACGTTTGCTTCACAGTGACAAGGTCCTGGGTTTAAGTCCAAGACAAGGGTGTTTCTTTGTGGAGTTTGCATGTTTACCCTGTGCTTGCGTGGGTTTCCACCAGGTATTCCAGTTTTCTTCCACAGTCTTAAAAAGACATGAATATTAGACTAACTGTTTGATTTTGAATGATCATGTGTGTGTTGGCCTGCAGTGGTCTGGTAAACTGTTCAAGGTGTACCCTGCCTTTGCTTAATGTCAGCTGAGAGGATTCAAGGATTCAGGGTTTTTATTGCTGAATCTCCATGTTCATGACATACAGAAAAAATGTAAATGACTGTAAGTGAAAGGAGTGAGCGGTTTAGCAAATGAGTGAGTGATTGAACACTGTCAGTTTACAATTAATACTACACACACACACACACACACACACATAAATATCTGCATTAGATTTTAATAAGTGCTGTCCAATACAAACTATTTCATTATAAAAATAATTAAATAAAGATACATTTTAAAGACAAACAGTTGTTAAATTGGAGAAATATATATACATATTGAAAATAAATCATTTAAATGTATATATTCTATAAATTAGTTTTATAGCTTGTTACATTTTTTTTGTCTGAGAAATACTGTATTGTTCACAGTGCTGTTGTCAGAGCTTTGGGCATTGTTACTTATCTGCACCACTAGTTGTTGCCATTTCGAACGTTCATCTCTGTATTGCGTCTTCCCATCCACCTGAATCCCAATTTTATATGATTGTCACCACCTGGTCCTTGTTATGTCTGTGTATTTAAGTGCTCTGCCCATGCTCTGTCTTGTTGTGCTCTCTAGTCACTAAGGGTGATCTTCCCTTGTGGATATATATAACTATGTGGATATATATATACACCTATATAGTTTTGTGGCTTATGATTTTAGTATTTTTTTATTTAATTTTTTTTGCCTTCCATTGTTTCCCCCATTTTTCCCTGTGGACATTTTGCCTGGTACATTGGATTTTTCTCTGTTATGCATAGTTTTGGGCTTTCCAGCCAGGAGGCAACGAGCGGTCCCAGGTGGCTTACATCTTAACCCTCCTGACTAGTAGAGCCCCGGCCTGGGCTACCGCTCTGGGAGAACAGAGAAGCTCCATTTGTGACACCTTCCAATCATTCTCCATGGAAATGCAACAGGTTTTCGACCAATCGGCCACAGGTCGTGAAGCAGCAAAACTCCTTCTCCGACTTCACCAAGGCTCTCAGTCAGCAGTGGATTATGCCATCCAGTTCAGAACCCTGGCGACGGAGAGTGGCTGGAGCACCAAGGCCCTCATCAGCACATTCTACAATGGCTTATCCAACACCATTTAAGGATCTCTTGGCCTACTGGGAGCAGGCAGATGACTTGGGGAATTTAATAGCCCAGGTTATTTGTCTTGAAAATCAACTCACCTGTTCAAGACTGAGCATAGCCAACGCAGGAGGGAGTGCTGCTGTCGGTACTATGGCAAGCCTTGTCATTTCTGTGATTTCTGTCCTGAGGTGGAGGGAAAAGTCAGACCTCATTCAGCTGCAGGAGGGCTGTGATGGGGGAAATTGCATCTCCTGGATTCTCTTCCTCAGCTTTTCTCTTGCCTGTCACCATTTCTAATGGACGTCAACATCACCACCATCTTCAGGCCTTTTTGGACTCTGGTGCTGCAGGAAACTTTATGAATCTGTCATACCTATCCCAAGTAACCCCTGAATATTTGGACCTCAAAGAAGTCTTTAGTAAGCAACGAGCCATGGGGTTGCCTCCTTATTGACTTATGATTGTGCCACTGACCTGCAACCTGGTTCCATGCCCCCAGAGGAAAAATCTTCTCTCTGTCCGCTCCATTATCTTTTCTTGCAGGGGCTGGATTCTTTTATTTTTTTTTTTGGGAAGAAGGACACCTGTGCCTTCATTTTTGGAAATTATGTCCAGCAGCGAGGAGGTACAGCATTGGAGACCATGAGTTGCTAGCAGTCATTAGTTCTTGAGGAGTGGCAGCACAGCCATGAGGGAGCACAACTGCCTTTTGTCATGTGGACTGATCATAAGAACTTAGAATACATTCAGCAAACCAGATGTCTTAACCCACGCCAGGCTCGGTGGACATTATTTTTTGATTGTTTTGACTTCTGTCTTTCCTATCACCCAGGTTCCAAGAATACTAAGCCCAATGCCCTGTCCCACCAATTCCAGTCCGAGGTCCAAAAGGGGGTCTCTGAGCCTATCCTTTCATGCTTGAAGATTGTGGCTCCAGTATGGTGGGGAACTGTAGCTGAGGTCCAGCAAGCACATCAAAAGGATCCAGGCCATTGAAGGCAACCCTTAAATCGTCTCTATGTTTCCAGAGCAGTCCGGTTTCAAGTCCTCCATTGGGGACACTCCTCTCAGCTGGTGGCTCATCCAGGACTCTGGATTTTCATCAATGGCAGTTTTGGTGGCCAGGCATGGCCAAAGATGTCAAGACATTTGTATCAGCTTGCTCAATGTATCTCTGCAGTAGAAACACCTCCTTGCACCCTGAGGGCCTGCTTCACCCACTGCCCATTCCAAGAAGGCCCTGGTCACATATCTCTCTTGATTTCATCACTGGATTACCACCGTCTGAAGGTAACACTATGATTCTGGTGGTGGTTAATCATTTTTCTAAGGCTGCTCGTTTTATTGCCTTACCTAAGTTGCCGTCTGCCCCTGTGACTAGAATGATATGTGACTATGTATTTAGGATCTTTGGCCTCCCACAGGATGTTGTGTAAGATCGGGGTCCTCAGTTTGTCTCCAGCCTTTGGCGAGCCTTTTGCCATCTTGTAGGGGCTACCGTGAGCCTGTCTTCAGTCCAATGGACAGACAAAGAGGGTGAACCAGGACCGGGAATGTGTGTTGAGGTGCCTGGCTTCTGACAATCCCAAGACCTGGGGCCTCATGTACAAAGACTTGCGTGGAATTCTTACTGAAAAATGGCATACGCTTAAATCCAGAAAA
>JAQMYF010000010.1:7340068-7354602 GCA_030014195.1 Neosilurus mollespiculum | reverse complement strand
CAACAATAAAAATCAAAAATTAATTTTAGACGCAGCTCACTAGTGAGTTGTGCTATTTTTAGAACAGGCCTACGGGCAACTTATGTGGTCCTTGGGGGCAACCTGGTGCCCGCGGGCACCGTGTTGGTGACCCCTGCTCTAGAGAATGTCATGTGTGACAAATATCAGGAGATCATCAGCTTAGTCCATCTAGCCGTAGTCAAAATCCCAGAGATCACATTTACCCTCATTCTTATAGGACAATATCCAAAGCTGCAGGCCTGTATCTGCATGACCATTACACACTGTACGGCTGCCAAATGATTGGCTGATTAGATAATGACATGAATGAGTATGTGTACAGGAGTTGCTTATAACATGCTCAATGAGTGTTTTTTTGTGCTATAGTAATATTATTAAATAAATAAATATGTTGAATCATTAAAGTTTAAGTTTTTTTTTTAAAAAATAACAGAACTGGGCAAATAAAATCATAAAAACAAGTGTATATTTAGGATGATATTGAAATATAGAGAATAACTGTTATGTATAGAGTATAATATAGAAAGAATTGATTTGAGATAAAAAGGCTGACTACAGAGGGCATGAAAATATTCAGCATATTTTGGTCAGGATGGCCACGTAGGCAGAAAAAGCTCACCTTGCTCCCGACACCTGTCTGGTGAAGAGCATAGAGCCCAGCTGGGTAACGGCTTTATCACAGTTAGCCTGAAGGCAATCCAGGGACATAGCTAAGGAGGACAAACAACAAAAAGCTTTAGTAGAAAAAAAAAAGAATTTAATGTCAGTTCAATAACTTGGGTGACATACAAAATCTTTCATATAAAAATAAGTAAAGCAGTATGTGCTGCTTCTATATAACAAATTTACCTACTGGCATCAAACTTTAAGCTTTTACTTTGGGCTGGAGGTCTGCAGCATTTAGACAGCAACTCTGAAAACATCTTTAACAATAATAACGAAGTAGAAATAAAATCAGGAGAGTTATTTCTTATTCTGCTTTTTCTTTCCAGCCCTCAGACTCCTGCAGTCTCTCAGCCTGATTCTCTCTAACTAGTGTAACCAATCAGCAATGAGCATGTGATGTTCAGTATTCAACCTTAATACCTTTTTTTTTTTTTTTTAAACATCAGTGCTGTTGTTTTTGTTTCCATACATTTACCTTACTTTCATGGCATTTTGCAGATGGTCTTATCCAGAGTTACTTAAATTTATCATTCTTTTTTGTATACAAATGAGCAATTTAGGGTCAAGGGCCTAACAGTGGCAGCACGGTGGTACTGGGGATTGAACCCCCAAAATTTTTAATCACTAACCCAGAGCCTTGACGACTGAGACGCCCGTACCACTGCCCATACAACCTAAATGTCTGTGTGTACCTGGTCCTTTATTTCCCTTATTATTTTCTTTTTTGTGTCTGTAGGCAGTTTGGATCCGTATCTCCTTAGTCTTGTCCTTTTATTTCTTATTCTTTATGTTGTGCCTTTACAGCATTTATTTTATTTCCTTGAATGATAGTATTAAGATAATCTCACCATACATTTGTTTCAACAACAACTGATAAACTGATTTGATATAAATAAACAAATCTATTCCATTGATTCCTAATGGATTATTGTTCACCTTTAAAATAAACACAGAAAGGACTATGTGAAGGATAAGAGAGATGTCTGACAGCACTGTGTTTATCTTTACATTGTTATGTATAATGTACATGATGTATTGGCCTTATCCGCTAAAAGTTTATGGTAATGAGATTTAATAACAGTGTATGTGTGTGTGTGTGTCTCACCCAGTGATATGGGATTATGTGGTGTGTGCAGCAGTCTCTCTCCATGCCTTTCAGCCAATGTCTTCAGCTCCTGAGCCAGGTGGGTGTACAGCTCCTTTAGGCAGTGCAAAATCACAGTTATAAATAGTCCTACAATGATCAGCCTTTTTTTCCCTGCACGCACTGTTTACTGCTCATGTTGCAGTTTTCCATCTGCTTGCCTACTGCCTCCATCTGCTTCTCTATTCCTCGCTCCTGCTGTCCTCCTCCACCCCCCCACTCTCTCTTTTTCTGTCTTCCTCTACATGTCAGTATTAGCATTCCATTATCCCTTCTCATACTTTAATGCCAGTGGTGTTCTATGAATAGCATACTGGTGGTATTACAGTTCTACACTATTACAGAATACATGAGACTACGCAGCAGCACATGATCAGTCCTGTGTGTGCACAGCAAACACAAGGATGTTTGATTTCCTTGCAGGTTTCTTTTGTGCTGAAGATACTGGAACTGAAACATCTTTACATGTTGAAATGCTCCAGAAACCTTTTATATTCAGTAAATATTGCAGACATAAACCAGTTATTTATAATTATTACACAACCTTTAAACTGACAGCATCAGGGTGAGGTGATGATATTTATATGTCATGACGAACGTGCCAATCAAAGTTGTCCAAAATTAAACCAAAACGCATTGGCTATAAAGTCTGCTATAAAACCTGTAAGGGTGCAATGTAAAAACAATTCACACAAACAGTGATTTTTTTCATTTTTCTTATTAAATCACATGTAAGAGAAACAGAAAATCAAATCAAGAATTAAGAATGGAAAAAAAACAAATTTAGTTAGTTCACTGCATGCTCTTTATTTGAAAATTACAAATCCCAAAAATTACAGAATGGGAGAAAACTCGATTTTGTTTTCTTAACTGAACAAGTTAAACTTGAACCAATTTATTTATGTTAGTTGAGCAATGGTGCCAGCCTTTGAGGAGGTAGGTACGATTGAGAGTGGTGCAGAGGAATATAATGTACCGCCTATGTCTATTGCATGGACATAAACATGGCCACTGAAGGTGTGCTGTGGTATTTGGCACCAAGATAATATAAATATTCAGGCACTGCCTACAAGCAGAGCTCTGAACATTTTTGAATTTATTTTCAATAATGGAACGGCCATAATACAACTTACTATCTTTTAAATCGTATTCAAAAACCAATTTCTCTTCAAGAAGAAAAGCCAATGATTAGTGAGTACATGGGCAAAATGGCTTTACGACATTTGTATAATTATAGAGCTCCGCTATTAATAGCACATCCTGTAAGTCCTATGAGTGTAAGGTAAGGGACCTCACAGGGAACATTTGCTACTCTCAGATATGTAATATTGGATCATTTTCCTCAATAAATTAATGACCAATTATAATGTTTTTGTGTCTTTCTGTTTTATTTGATTCTCTTTATCTACTTTTAGAACTTGTGTGAAAAATCTGATGGACTTTTTAGGTGAAGGATTTAAATATTTTCAGGCACCACGGTACACTGATCACCCATAACATTAACACCAGCTGACTGGTCTGTTGCTTGGCAGCCCCATCCACAGCAAGCTACAATGCAATACACCTTTCTATCATAGCCAGCATGAACAGTGTAAGCGGTTTGTGTGAGAGTACAGACTTGCACCCATGATATTCTTCCCAATTCACTGTCTTGGACCACCTTTGGTAGGTACTTACCACTGCATACTAGGAACACCCCAAAAAATCTGATCTTTTGGAGATAAATAGATGCAGCCATTTAACCATCATGTTGTGAACCTTAACAAAGTTACTCAGATCCTTAAACTTGCTAATTTTTTCCTACTTTGGCATGTGCCACTGTAACAATATAATTATTAATGCTTCATAACACTGTGATGGCCTGGCGAGCTGTCCATGGTGTACTCTGCCCTCGCCCAGAGTTGGCTGAGATGGGCGCCAGCCTCCCCGCGACCCTAAAAAGGATTAAGTGATTCAGAAAATGAATGGATGAATTTTTCATAACAGTCCTCATAAATGTTTAGATAATATTAATTTTTCCCTTTTCTTTCTTTGAGGTTGGTCAGGGGGTGTTATTGCATCTATTCCTCTGTGGCACAGCTATTTATCACACATGCTTCAGTACATGCAGGTGGCTGGCGCACTGAAACACTGCACTCAGCCTTTTTGTTTGAAAAAAAAAAAAAAAAAAAGCCTCTGCTCCCCCTCAGTCAATATTTCCTACCAACCCCCTCGTGTAAATGTTAGCAGGTGCTGCAGAGAAAGGAACATTCCATCACCATTCCATCACATACTGCATTGTGTCGGTGGTTTACCTTTCTCTCAGACAGCAGTTTCTTATAGCCATTGGCCCCGAGGCTGAGCAGAGTGATAAGCACATCCAGAGAAGGGGAAGCTGATGCACGTCCTGTTGGAGGGCAATAAATCAGAATACATTCAGGCAAGGGCAAAAACATAGACAGTAATAAAGCTATATGGGTGGATGAAATGATCATTTTGTACATTTAAAAAAATATCTGTGCTAACAGGTCTGATATAAAAGAACAATTGTGTGTTAGAACTAGTCGGGTAAAGGAGATGGAGGATTCTGCATGCACAATCAATATTATAGCATTTGGTATTTACATTGCAGTAGAAGGGTTGGAATGATGCAGGTAAGGAAGGATAGAAGGGAAAAAAAAGAAAGACAAATAATCTCAAGCCCCCATATGCAATAATAGCCACAACCTCAGAAATGGTGCATTTTGCTTGAGTTAGCTGACAATAGACTCAACAGCAAATAAACTAAAATACACCTTTATGTGAACTGACAATGAACTATTTTAAAGTCTGTCATTTATAAAAACACATACACTGAGATAAAGAAGTGATTTATCCACTAACCAGGATACATTTTACTGATCTCTTTAATGAAGTCCTCGTCAAAACCTGCAATAATGGCACCTCCAACAGGGACCATGAAATTTTTATCCAAGCTTTGAACAAAGGCATCGATTCTGCCCACTCGTGCACCCTGGAAATACACTCGATTAGCTGACGTCTGAACAGTTTAAGCTTGACAACAGTAAAATTTTACAATTAAACAAGCATGTGCCTTACCTGTTGTATGAGGTGCATACATTTCGACGACTGCACTCCATAGGCATTGTTGACTATATGAGGGATGTTATATTTGGCACACATTACAGCAAGCTCTTCCAATCTGTACAATAAAAGGCATGAAAACGAGCTGCATGTTTATTATTTACTTATCTCAGTTCTAGACAGAATGATTTCTTAAAACTTAAATATAGAGTTTCCAACAGAAAAATGTTTGCCACCTAGGTAACAGTATTGACTGTGCTTCCATGGAAGGATCGGTGGCAGCAGCAGCCAATGTAAGTTAATGTATGCAGAAGTGGGCGGTTACTTTTCTTTAATTATAATATATAATAGTTGATTGCAAAACATTTCATCATCTGTTCCATTTCGCTCCATTCCTTGCAATATTTTTCAAGTTGTAAGAAATGACAGACGGTAACCTGTCAGGAATGCGGGGGGCAAAACAGGAAGTAGTGGAATGGACACAGAGGATATTCTCTGCTCCAAGTTCCACAATCGTCTTCTCCACGGCCTCCAGGTCTGTTCTCAATTCATCTCCCTCCAAGACATTCTCAATGACCACCGGCTCAAACCCTGTTCATATTTAAACCAGACACATTATGCATTTTATATCTTATTTAACTAATATTTTTTGGTCATACTATATCATAACTGAACAACACAGACTATTCAGATAGATAAATTTCACTTTTTTTTCTCTTCATATAAGCTAATTTAATTATTAATGACATCCTACTCATGTCAGTGTCATACCAGCAGTAACCATAGATTTGAAACAGGACTTCTGATCAATGCGAGGCCAAAGAATGTAGCGTGCCGATGGCCTCCTGTGTCGGAGTGTCAGGAAGCACAACGTCAAGCTCATTCCAGTCGCCATGGGCACCACAAAGCATGAAGACGCACTTCTAACACCTGCATGTAGAAAACCGCTCAATTTATTACATTTATTAACACAAGAGAGCAAATTTCTCCATGGGTTCAAGAAATCATGTGACATTCACCACTAAATCTGAGAACATCCAGTGCTACTGAATTGGTAATCTTGTTGAGGAGACTAGAGCCAGCGGCTTTCGGCTGAACAGCAGCGATATCGCCAGAGCGCCCGATGCCATGAATCAATCTAAGACAGAGAAGCATAAATGAATACCTCAAACCCAGGACCACCATGCTACCCTTTCACCAGACCATAACTTCCAATGATGTACAAGTGAAGAAAATCATGTAAGTTACCTGTAATGTCTTCGGGCAACAAGGTCAGAGATGACTCGGCCTTCTCTCTCTCCAACTCCACAGTTCCCCAAGAAATTATTACTGTCCATGACTGCAAGTTCATTCAGAAAGAGTTCTATGGTGCTTTCGCTCCATCCCTCCTCTGGACATTTGCCCTGAAAAGACAAAAAGCACTTTTAATTGTTTAGAAGAAAGTAAGGGTTAAAAATAATGTGCAATCATACTGTATAGTCCAGGCACTGCATTATCATATAATACATAGAATAATTTGTACTGGGAGGGTTAAAATCTAAATCTATTGACAACTTAAGAGTGAACCCATTAGAGCTGAGTAAAGCATTGTATCATGATGTTTCATAATGACAAAATAAAAATGATTTCTTTTTTATTTGCTTTTATGATTTGGAAGTTGCCGGTTATACGCTAATCGGTAATTTAGAACTATTTAAAACAAGGAAAATTAATGATCAGTATCTTAAAATTTAATGTTAAGGTCCGGAACCTTTTCTCTATCTCGTAAATGTAAGCAAATTTCTGATGACCATGTTAACCGCCTTGTACAGAAGGTCAGAGTGTCTTCATGCCCAAGGTTAACATTTAGCTACATGCTAAAAAACATTTACACTGACCAGCCATAACATTAAAAACATTGTGAACACTGACAGGTGAAATGAATAACAGTGATTATCTTGTTACAGTGACTCCTGCCAAGCAGGCAGAAAGTCAGATCTCAAAGTCGCTTATATGCAGGCCCTTGACGAGGACCACATTGAGATGGCTAAACAGCTAAGTCTTTTCATCTACAAAATGGCAGGTCTTGTGGAGTGTTCCTGGTATGCAGTGTTCCCCCACCAAAGGTGGTCCATGGAAGGAAAAACAGTGAACTGGCAATATTGTCATGTCTGCCCAAGACTCATTAGTGATCATGGGGAGTGAAGGCATGTATGTTGGGTCTGATCCTACAGAAGAACTGTAGCACAAAATGCTGAAACCAGTAATGCTGCTATGATAGAAATTTGGTAGAACACACAGTGCATTGCAATTGCTGCATATGTGGCTGCCTAGCAACAGACCAGCCAGGTGGTGCTAATGTTATGGCTGATCGGTGCATAGACAATTAAAAAAATAGCACAGAAGGTAAAAGAGAAGCAGGTTTATGAGTGATCTCAGACTTTTGGAGCACACTACTGGGTCTTTTTTACAGTACAAGCAGAAGCTGCATTGGTTCTTCGTTCCTCTCGTAGTTGAAGAGAGAGGTCTTTATATGCTGTTATTTTCTGTTCAAGTTCTTAATTTTTGCTTCCAGTCCTGAACACAGCTTTTTGAAGGTGACTGTAATTTGGATTTATGTCTCTCGAGCTTTTCCACAGCTTAATGAAATTTACTATCTCAGTACAGTTTGAATAAATCTCCTAGTGATTTGATTTTTCTGTCTCTCTTGCACAGCTCAGCATTTAACATACGCACTTTGGAAAGCAACTTCTTCAGTTTCTCTGTAAGATTTCTTTTGGATTTTGTTAATTCTTTAATAGATACCTTTCTGTCAACACATTTAGTACAGTCACTTTTTAGTTTTTTAGTTGTTTTTTTTGTGATGGAGACCAATAAGTGGGTGAAGAGAGCTTGAGTTAAATGTGGAGAAAAACTTAATGTTAATGGTGTAGATCAGATATGAAGCCTTTTGTGGGTTTAGTTCACCACTGCTTGATGGTTGAAGTAGATGGCAGATGAGTAGAAGATGGAAACACTGTTGAAGCATAGTTGTTTCTACTAGGCTGGGTTGGAAACACAAATTCTTCAAACAATTTCTGTGCAGCATATGAATTTCTACTTATCTTCTTCTTCTTCTGACTCTGTTTAATTCTTTCACAAGACGCTGAATAATTTGCTTCAGCCTAGCAAAGGGACAATAACTGTACAGTCTTTGCTGTAGCTGTGTAGAATTTGGATTTTTAATTTAGAGTATGTAGATATATGACAAGTCCTTTTTTAAACAAAACTTTCCATTTCCAGTGGAAGGATATATATATCAGATTTATATCCAAGGATAACATCTAGCTAACTATTTGACCATCATAAAACAACGAAGTAAAATAATCTGAAAATAATGATTTAGTAAAATAATCTGAAAGAAAAGTAACAAGATTGAACACAAATAGCCAGATTTTGTATTAATAATATAAAAAAAATTATTTATTCAATTAAAGCAAGTTTTGAGTATCACAATTATCAGTACCACTCAAAGCAATTAACTAAGTTTAACTATATATTTAAAATTATTAAACTGAGGTCATTGACTCTAACCTATAAAATCCCAGATAAAATACCATTCTTAGTTCAATCCATTATTCAAAACCCACAGCATTCTATTTACATTCTCGGTACAGGTCATGTGCTCATGTTTACCATGTGCTTGTGTCAACCAATGACACCATGGGATTTGTGTCATGTGACTACGTTACCAAAAAAGCATCATTGATATTTCCTTTCTATCTAGTCCCTTCTGGTATTTTAAATTAGTAAATTAATCTAAACAAGTTTATTGGATAATTAAAATATTATTTTTTAATAATATTTGTTTCGGTTTCTGTAGCGTGAAGTGACTAGGAGCTCAACTCCTCCTGGATGGGATGCTAGTACATCTCAGATTACCTTCCCAGTAATTTTTACTGGAACCTATTTATACTGCTGGGTGGACAAAGGCACACTTGTGGTTAATACCTTGCCCAGGCTTAGGCGGGGGTCTAACTGGGATTTGAACCCACGACCTCCTGATCATGAGCCCAGCACCCTAACCAACTTAAAAATGGCGGAGGAAATCTCGTTGCCTTGTTCACAAAACATGCATATTAACAAGACTTTTAAGATAGAGCACAGGTGCCAAACTCAATGCCCGCTGGCCAAATCACCCGCCAACTCATTTTATGTGGCCTGCAAAAGCTTTCAAAGAATATGACTATCGTACATTCTTGGCATCAACCATTACCACGAAATGTGGTAGCAGCAAACCTATTCCAAGTGAACTGCTAGTCATTCAGGTTGGCACGGCGGTGTACGAGTTAGCCCACCCTCCTCACATCGAGAAGGACCTGGGTCCAAGTCCCGGGCTCGGAAGCTTGTGTGTCGAGTTTGCGTGTTCTCCGCAGGCTTCCTCCGGGTACTCCGGTTTCGTCTTACAGTCTAAAGACATGCAGATTAGACTGAATGGCTGATCCAGCTTGCCCCCGGGTGCGGATGTGAGTGTGAATGGTTGTGTGTTTCCCTTCGCCCAGTGTTGGCTGGCATGGGCTCCATCCTCCCCAAGGATAAAGCGGTTTGGCGCAGGGGGTGAGAGAGTAAAGTCATAAGGAAAATAAATAAAGGAATGTTGACAAATGTTTAAAGTAACCATTCCCCCCTTTAAATAGATGATCAGTGGATACTGATGTAAATGTTAGTGGTAAAAGTGAGTTTGACGCCCCTGAGACGTCCAGGTGCCTCTCTGATGTATTATAATGTGCAGTACTGCACGGTGTTGGTGTGTTTGTGGTGGTTAATGTGTAAGCAGGTTCGGAGAGGTGTACCTGCTCGAACAGAGTCCGGATGAGTTGCTCATGACTGCGCCGAGCTTGGACACCCTGCCGAACATAGGAAGCAGACACCAGCTTCTCACTCAGACTGAAGTTTTCCTCATTCATCCTAAACCTGGAGAACAAACCGTGCCGCTCCTGAACACACCACAAGGTGTAAACAACACAGCCGAGTATTAATGTTGTCTTTAGCCAGCTAGCTGGTTCCAGCTGCACTCTGGAATGGATCAAATTTCTCACAACCTTGGTCGCTAAACCATAAATCATTTATGTAAATATCTTTCTGTACACTTACCAAACATCTTAAAAATCGCTAGTCATCACGGGTAAATCTGAAACGGTACTGACTTGGATATATAGTGCACTAGATGTGGTGTATAACCAGTTATTTCACACCCTAAACAGGGCACCTGTGTAGGAAGTCAGGAGCCGGTTTGAATTCCAGCCCATGACAACCGCTATACACTTCCTGTTTACCCGCCTCCTAAACCCCGCCCACTTTTCTGTGTCAAACCAAAAGTCTCCAGAGCTGCTGTGCTCCCGTGGTTTCTATAGTTACGAGATGCAGCGTAAACACAAAAAAGTACCTCATAGAACAACAATCTCCGTTGTGTGGGCTGTGTGTGCATGATTGGGAGGGGAAATGTGTAATGGCAGGTACTGGATGTTTGTGAATGCAGGTGAATAATAATCCTTAGTAAACTGCTGGATCTGGATCATGATCTGCTCCAAATTTGAATGGGTTCTCCCCATTCTCTTACATTACCCCTCCACCAGCTTCAGTGAAATTACACACAGTAGTTTTTGCCTAACCTTCCTAACATCTTTTGATAATCTTTCAGAAACACCTCAATAAACTCCTGGATCCTGATCCTGATCTGGATCGGCTCCGGTGTAACGTGTTCTTTCCAGGCCCATACCCCAGACCCTAATCAAGTTTAATGAAAGTTGGAACAGTAGTTTTTTTTGTGTAATCGTGCCAACAGACAAAATTCTTTAATAAATTCCTGGATCTGGATCTGATCCAAAATTGAACGGGTTCTTTCCAGGCCACATCCCTCCAACAAGTTTGATGGAAATCAGTAGTTTTTGTGGAATCCTGCAAACATGCCTGCTTGTTAAAAATCCTTTAATAATTTCCTGGATCCGGGTTCTTGCCAGACCCTTATCCCATCCCTCTAACAAGTTTGGTGAAAATTGGTTAAGTAGTTTTTACATAATCCTACTAAAATACAAACAAAAAAACAAAAACAATCAGATGCTGGTAAATACATAGCCTCCCTTGCCAAACGGCAGAGCTAACGAAAACACTACAACCACAAATCTGAAGAAAATATTTTTTTATTTGAGTACATCATGATCATTTAACCCTAAGAGGCAATACATCAGTCACCTTAACTGTTTAACTGTTCAGCTCCATAGTGCAGTATACTGTATCATTCCCATCCTCATCTTTTGTGTGATGATTATTATTTATATCAGTGGTAACCAGAGGAATTTAAAAATCACTAAGAGATATTCAACAATGTTTTAAGATAATGCTGTCCAGATTTCATTCATATTTTCACTCATTTCACTCCTTAAGGTACAGTATGTAACATTGTGGAGGATCTATTAGCAAAAATTAAGTATATCTTCAACAAGTTTTTCATTTATCATTTATATTTTTTTTAAAGTTTCATTACTATCAAAGCAAAAAATTAATAATAAATATACACATATATCTGGTATGGAATGATGACCAAGATTCTTTTATCAAATTTCTATAAGCATCACAGTGTACTTACAGAGGCACTTACAGGAATCTAACACTCACATTTATACAAAATGATACGGACAGATTTCACATCAAAAGAAATCATTTAGTGAGTAGGAAATAAGTCATAAAGACTAGTTGCCTTGGTGTCGTATTGTGTTACTTGAGAGCTGAGAAAGCTGGAGGGCAAAGATATTCCACAGAATGTAAAAATCAAAATTAGCGGCTATCATAATATCTCCTTTTACCACTTAATTTCCGACTTAGCTTAGACGGACAAAGATTTTATGATGCAGATTTCAAAAATTTTAAGTGGAGGGTCATGGGATCAAATCGTGATGATCTTAAGGCAACTTGTTGGAATTGTGATGATCGTGTAAAGACTTTTGACTGTCAAATATTTAACCAAAATTATTACGATTTGATGAATCATGATAGAACGTGGGTATCGCAGTAGGGCACAGAAGAGCTCAACAGAGCGGAACAGACCGTGATGCGCCATCGTAGGGGATCTTGATGCACTTGGAAACATGATTCCTTCAAGTTTTATCATTTTTATACCCCAATCGTGCCCCAGCGTGGTCACATATCGTGGAGCTCCACGCTTTTTTGGAATCGTGGAGATCATGGACACCGTGGCCCCAGTGTAAACCCAGGGTAAGATTAAGGGACACTACACAGTGATAACAATAAACATACTTTGTTGGCCAAATAAAAACAGATACAGTGATATAAAGCACCACTGCCCTCTTTTAATGCTAACCCCTAATACTTTCTAATAGTGTATTCCCAACTGATATGTGTTGTAATTGCAGTACAGACATGTTAATTCAAAAACACAAACATTTATATCTAAATCACTCACAAAAAATTATTAATACCAAAAACAAGGCCAAATATGTAAAGATCTGCACGTTGAAAACGTGACAGATGAAAACATGACTATGCTTCAGCTGCACTGGAGGGAGACATGTCAATCTCTACTTTTTTCAGTCATCTTGCGGATCATGTAATTCAGGATGCCGCCGTGGTGGAAGTAGGTGAGCTCCACGTCAGTGTCAAATCGCATCCTCGCCTGGAACGTCTTTCCATCGTCCAACTGCACAGAGCGCCATAAAAGCAAAGAGTAAAGTTAAGGCATTAATTTGACTCTTGGATATTGTTCTTTAATGTATTAACACACTTTAATTTTTTTTTTTTTTTAATATCTGTATTTCCATTTAGTATATACCAGTGGCGGCTGGTGCTAAAAATTCATCCTGGCAATGCACACCTGACAGCTGCTATAATGTCCACACAGTCACAGAGTCAATAAGGAGGAAAATGTATCCTACAGATTTAATCAGGGTTTGTTCCCTGTTATATTATGAATAAAGATTGTTTCTCCCATGTCCTCATGTCCACAGATCATTGTAATTATCACTAGTGATGTAATTATCACAAGTTTCAATTCTTTTCAAAGAAGCTTCCACTGTGGTTATGGGTGCGGTGATGAGGATTTTTAGGAGTGTGTATCCAGATGGCTCCTGCTATTTTCGTGGCGTTTACATTTTTCTGACAGGTGCTTTAAATCTGTTACAGCAGTCCGTGTCCACAACGTTTCGCTGACGGCACTTTGAAACAACAGGTAGGGAAAGCAGTAAAAGGCATTACTCATGCCACATCCAGCTAGCCAACTCCGTTTTTTATACCAGGCGCGGGTGAAGCACCGGGTCTATGCTCGTCCGCAGTAACTTGTCTGCTGCTGAATCTGTAAATCGAGTCGGTCCGGGCCAAGCTCCTGTATTTTCCTTTGTTCTTCCAGTGAACGACTAGAAAATAGGTAGTTTTGTAAGGACAAAACCGAGTTTTATTTGTTTTCTATAGTTTCGCCCGCATTCGCCATCTTGCTCAGGTCTCTCAGTCGCAAAAGATGAGATTGAAAGTGGCAGTCAACGTGGGGTCTGTGAACATGACTGACACCTACAAGAACTGTCAGATTAAAATAAAACAGTAAAACAATGCTAATTCGCTGCAAACAAAAGGGTTAGGGTCCGGGTCGCACAGTTCTGTGCCCCGAGGGAAATCTACAGGAACCAATTAAAATACAGACTCAAATCACCTGCTAACTAACAGTTTGTATGTCTCCAGTTATCATTAGGCAACCAATACCATATAAAAACAATAATGGCTATTGACAGATAATAAAAGGATAAAAATATTCTATATTCTATGATTCTAAATCATATTTAAAATATTGAAATAAATTTCCATGTCGATATTTATAGGGGGCGGCGCCCTAGCGCCCTCTACTGGCCAGGCGCCACTGGTATATACTACACAGGTGATAGAAGGAGGTATCTGATTGGTTTGCTTTCTCAAGATAATTAACAATTATTCGATTCGGGCTTGGTGGATATCTCTGAATAGTCTGTGAGACGGAACATTGAGAACATATCGAAAATGTATATTCTATATGTGGGGTGGTGTAGTGGTTAGCACGTCCGCCTCACAACAACCAGGTTTCCTCCCACAGTCCAAAGACATGCACATTAGGCTAACTGGCTGTTTCGAATTGACTCTAGATGTAAGCGTGAGTGTGAATGTGTGTGTGTATGTTGCCCTGCAATGGTCGGGCAAGCTATTCGGGGTGTACCCCACCTCCCCATGACCCTAGTAGGATTAATCGGTTCAACCAATGAGATCAGGAAAAGGATAAGGATAAGGGAGAAAAAATAAATTCTATTGTGTAAGTAAGCTAAATATCTATATAAAAATATTTATATTAATGTGTCTTTAGACAATGTTCAGATATTTTCTGCTCATACGTGACTTTTTCAATACAATGACATTGTGAACAGTACCAAGCACATGGAATACCCCAAATGTTCGATGGTGATCACAATCAAGAGGTTTACCATAATTACAGAGATAAGGAAGTTACTGTACAGCAAACAAAACAGATGAAACAGATGAAACAGACGAAGATCACTATGGGCTTAGATCTTAGATCGCTGCTGGTGATATAGACTCTCTTGCTGCAGTTATTTAGGACTTACAGTTGTGGTATAACCAACCGGACTACATG
>JAQMYF010000010.1:7310700-7321095 GCA_030014195.1 Neosilurus mollespiculum | reverse complement strand
TATATATATGGTTAACCAGCAAATTCTAAATTAAATGAATCCAAGTCAAAAATGTTTTTCTTTTTAAATTTGTATTAGAAATGTGTGTATGCATGTCTGCGTATGACTGAGCAAAATGTTCTATGTTTGCATATGATACAGTTAATTACCCCTAAGTTTCCAGTCAATTCCCATGGAAATTTCGATTTGGAATATTTCAAATATTTCCCATCTTAAATTTCCACACCTTGCTAAGCTAGATCCAGTGATGGGAAATCTCAATTCTACAGCATATAAAGACATTCTAGACAAATGTGCACTTTGAACTTTTTTTTTTTTGAGAATTTTGATCATATAGTGTACATCCATGGTCATGCTATAAAACAAAATTTATTTATCCATACACATTCCTAGCTTCAAGTGCTAATGTTTAAAAAGTATTGTTGCAACAATACACTAAACTGTCGTGTCAGCACCTGGTACTTCAGCTGTGCACCCTCTGTAAAACACTCACCCCAACCCAGCACTCCCAGGCCATCGATCATGGTTGTGTGTGAATCAGTGCCCACCAGGCTGTCAGGGTAATAATAGCCATCCTGTTGGAACACAACCCGAGCTAGATATTCCAGGTTCACCTGATGCACTATTCCCGATCCTGGAGGAATGATGCGCATGTTTTTAAATGCTTTGGAACCCCACTGTAAACAGGAAGGGAAAAATGATCACTCCTGGTTAAAATGTGTACGATAGCATTGT
Source organism: Neosilurus mollespiculum (assembly GCA_030014195.1). Taxonomy (NCBI): domain Eukaryota; kingdom Metazoa; phylum Chordata; class Actinopteri; order Siluriformes; family Plotosidae; genus Neosilurus; species Neosilurus mollespiculum. The sequence goes on along the minus strand of JAQMYF010000010.1, from coordinate 7,320,360 downwards.
GTTTAATTAGTGCTTAATGGTCAAATAAAGTTAAAGAGAATATGTGATTACCTTTAAAAACTCAAAGCGTTCCTTGTTTCTTTCAAATTCAAGTTCTTGGTTTTTCTGAAGACTGTCTGAACTGAAATTAATTTTCATAAAATTTAATAAGTATGTTAGTCAAAATGGATACCATGCAAGATTGGAACTGGGGTCTTATACAGATCAGAAAACATATTTCCAATTAATATGAGATTTACATTATTTAGACACATTTCTAATAAATAATTATAATCAGATATACTATTATATAGAAATAATTTGAATAACTTTGTGGCTTGTAATGTTGGATTTATCCTTATATTAACACTTCAAGTGTGATTAAATTATGCTAAATGTTAGTCTTATGAGAATGGATTTACACAGGAAAGGTAAAAGATGTGTAAAGGTTTTAAAAATCCACTGGAGTAAGATTTTGTTGAACAGTGAGTGTGGCACATGATCTGCGTGGTCAAAGGTAACTTTGGCTCCAACTTGGCAACACTTGCTGTATAAGGTTCAAAATGTGAGTGTAGAACAAAACAAACCAAACACTCAATCCTACCATTAAGCATATTGAATAGTGTAATTGCAATGATTTACTGGTACTGAAATAGCTTTTCAGGATGCATTTTTAATCCCACCACAGTCTTTGATTTTGAAAATAAGTATGTGATAAATTAACATTTCTTTATATTGTTCTGATACTAGAAGTCTATCTGGGCAGCAAATCCCTTCAGCTATGTACTCTATGTGGAAACAGACCCCGCTAATACAAATAATACAGATCACAAAGTCAACTTGAATCAATAATAAGTAAACATATTTGTGTTGCAGTTTGGGTCACAGCCCCCGGACCTTTAAAAAGGGCCTTTCTGAAGGATTCGTATTTTTAAACCCAAATGCAACATATGTTAACATATCTGAAATCAAAAAATTTACATTTCAGTCATTCCAGTCCTGCACATGGCAAATAACTTACTTTCTGTTGAAGTCCACCTGAATAGAATGGTCAATGACCAGGTCAGCAGGACACACAGGGTTGATCTTCTCAGGATCTCCACCCAGTTTCTTCACTGCATCACGCATTGCAGCAAAATCCACCACTGCAGGAACCCCGCTGTCAACAGCACACATAGGAGACAGGAAACAGTTATCTTTCCATGTTTTTTTGGTATGCTGTTCGGTATATTGTCTTACACTACCTCTTACATAATATCTACAGTATCTTATATTATGAGGATCATCTACTTGTATGTTATGATGCACAACCTCTATATTAGATACTAGAATATGTGAGTTTAAACCTTGTTTATCTGCAGCTCAGGTGATGCACACACACACAGTCATCCATGGCCAGGAGCCCATGAGAGCTAACTGACCAAGCTCACAGAGAGTGCGGAACAGCACACAGTATGATCAGTTCCTGCTAAATTTCTCTTATAAGCGATAGTAGCCAGTCATGGGCATCTGTGAGCCCATACATATGAAGGGATGGATAGTGCTTTCCCACGCTCTTGACACTGCAGAAGTTTGACCACAGTGCAGTCGGCTGGCATAAAGTGCCTGGGAGGAAGCACATGTTGACCTTCGCCTTACTTTCTTTCTTTTAAAATGTGCCAGACCTTCTGTTTAGCTGGCCTTCCCCCATTTTTCCTATGCACAATGGTATGTCCACCCATCCTGGTTTGCCTCTTAGTGCACTGAGTGTTTTCAGTTGGGGAAAGGCAGCCAATCAGAGCAGAGCAGGCACAGAAAGACCATAAACGGGAGGAGGAAGTCAAACAGGCCATCCAGCAGGCACACTGAAAATCAGTGTTTTAGAGGGGGGTGGGGAAGCAGCTTCTTGAAAAACTGTTGAGTTTTTAGGATTACAAATTGTAGTCTGTTGCTCTACTGGAGTCCGAAATCAAAAAAATGGGTATAATATCTGACCTTTAACAACACATGCTGACGTCATGTTTTTGAGCAACAACAAATGCCAAATGAAATTTGGAAAGAGATTTGGAAAGATAAAATGAACAGTTTCATCTCTGTTACAAAACACTGAACCTGGAAACTACTTCCAAATATAATACGTAAACATTTTCAGACAGAAATATAACAGATCATATCATATGGAGCACCTGTCATGCAAGTCCCATACAAACCTCTGGTTTACCTTGAAGCCCCAATAATGTCTAAGTCATGCTATTATAGAGGATGAATCTACATTTCCAGCCAATTAGAATGCATAACTCAACAGCAGTGTGGTATACAACACACACACACACACACACACACACATCACATAATCAAAGTGTAAATTCATTAAAACAACACAGGACTGCTCCTGTCAGTAATTAATTTAGCAATCACATCTTGGATTTATGGAGAACAATTGATATGAATATTATAAGGAGGGAAAAATAGCATGGATAACAACATTTTTAATAAAAGCCAAGATGACAATCAAAGCTTATCATTAAAAGCCAAGTTGTAATTATCCCTACGTGAAGTCCTGCAGGATGACACGCGCAGGCCTGAAGGGCACCTCCACCGTCTGGGTCTGGGTCTGCTTCCAGTCGAGTATGCGCTCCACATCTTCCTTCTTTACAAGAAACTCATCACAGTTCCTCACTGCCGACTCCAGCAGCACACGGATAGAGAAAGGTAGATGTTCTGTATTTTAAAAAAGAAAATAAATAAATGCATGTTAGTAGTAGCTCCCTTTCTCTAGCACCAATTACTGTGCTTACTGGTATCCTCAGTTTAATGTGATTAACTTAAAACATACTTAAAATTACTTAAACTTTAAATATCCTTCAAAATAATAATAAGAAGAAAACAAGGGCTTATTAAACAAAACACAGAACTACAGTTTTGGGTTTTTTTGGTTCACAGTGTTCTTCAGAACTTAGATCATGAAATGATGCTTAATTTAAAAAAAAAATGAAAAAAACAAACAAACAAACAAAAAAAAACACTTGAACACTGGTTTTAACATGGGAGAGAATTACTCTCCTCCATTTACTTTTAGTTACATCTACCCCCATCATCTCCATACATGTTAACTGCATATCAATTACACATTAAAAGAAAATTATAAGCCAAGAATTACACTATAACAGAATGAAATGAGTACATTGTGTCAACCATAGACGTTACTAGTAGACTGCTCAGTAAATCGTTCTTATCTATAATTATTAAAAACAAACTAAGAAAAAAGAAACGTGATTCCTGTACCATATCGCGGGTCTCCAAGCTTTCTGAGATTGAAAAACTTCCATTCAGGCTTCTGAGAGTTCAGAGGCTCAATGATGTGTGCGTAAGGGTTGCTCATAGCTGAAGACTCTCTCCTTTTCCAGTGTCTCTTCTTAACTTTGAGCTATCTGATAATGTAGGAAAAAAGAAAAAGAAAAAGCCTGAAATAATTATCTAACAAACATCATATGCATACGGAGCAGATTATTTTACCACAATGCACAGTTACAACCAAAACATTGTTTAAAACATGCTAAAACACCAATTAAATGTCCAAACCTGCCACTTAAGACCTGAGCGGGGTTTTTTTCTTCTGATGCCCGTATTTATCAGTAAAAACTTGAGGCACTGCCAAATCTGAAAGGTTGCTATGTGAAAAGCAGGATTACACCATCTGAGATAGGGCAAGCCACAGAGGAAGCCTAATGTGAAATTTATCTTTTTAGAGGCTAAAAGACTACAAAATAATCGAGAGTTAGTATCAAAAACTTTATGTCTGAAGATTCAAACTCAATATGTCACATCTCCAAAATATGTTCCTGTAAACTATAAAGCACATAACATAAAGGCTTACAACACTGTGACTAAAACTGGAATGTTGTGTTTGAGGTTCCATTAATTACAGCCGCCATGTTATCATTACAAATAAACTCATTACAAATGTCTACTGAAAACAAACACAGACAGGAGATTGCGTGTACTGCTAAAGCCTGTATGTGAGATCATTGTAAAACTGGAAGGAGGGACTGAATAAGTGCTCAGGTGATGGGTCACACGATGATGTTGGAGCTTTTGCAACACAGTCATAACAGTCACATCCAGTTTACTCAAGTCATTTTAACATTTGTCATTTTAAGTTTGAGTATTATGACTGGTTAAATTAATGCTCGCTATACACAAACAGGTAAACAGAGAAATCACTGAGTTAAAGGAATGGAAGTTTGACATGAAGAGTGTAGCGTGCACAAAAGTGAGAGCGGAGCTCCTAAATGGAACCCCAGAGGCATGGAACATCACTTTGATGCTCATCCCGTGTCTCTGACTAAGTTGATGCCACCACTGCTCAGAATAAAAACACACAATCTAAGTCAGTGGGCTAACAAACTTTCATCGAGAAAAACAACACAAAACTTGCACGGGAACACAGAACATGAACTTGTTAAACAGATAATTAAACTAACAACACAAGTGATACAGATGAACACAAAAATCACAGAGTGAAAGGCGGTGAGAAGAGTACTGAGTGCTAACCTTTCCTTCTTTTGCTTCAAACCATAGTCAGGAAACACAGAGGCGATTTATTTATTTATTTATTTCCTCGACAGCTGAGGTCGATTCAGTCCTTGAAAGTGCCGTGCAACTCTTTTAACACCAGCCTCAGACACTTATCAGTAGAGATGTCTATTAGGAGCGCTACTTTTAGGCAGTACCAAAATCTATATAGTATTTTTGCTGCATCGCTGAGCATATGCTTGGATATAACACTTTAGGAAGACAGACAAGCAATGCGGTTCACTCCATCCAGCAAGTGCACTAACCAGCAAATTCCAAAATCAGTAAGATCATTACTCATTTTAAAGTTATAAAAGATATGGCACTGCCAAATCAGACTAATTGATCAATTTATGTCACAGAGCAAAACACAGTTTAAATAAACTGTCAGATTTCTTTAAAACCATCTTTATAGCAAACTGTAGTCAATAACCAAAATACTGTATATCAGGGGTGTCGAACTCATTTTCACTGAGGGCCACATCACTAAATTTAAAGGGGATTGAGGGCTGCATAATAACTGAACTTCTATTCTAAAAGGGCAACCATGAAATCTGCATGGCAAAATGATAAGTTGAGGCATTGGTCCTCTTTTCCTTTATTCACTTGCATTTTGCTTAACAGCGATACGCTAGAATGCGAGTTATGAATGACTAGTTGTTTACTTGAAATAGGCCGCAAAAATTGGGCAACTTTCATGGTTTCTGTCATAACGTACTTACCTGAGAGGGTTGCAAGCACCCTGTAGAACCTGTTTTCAAAGGATAAACATCCATTCATACTCAGATTCATTCCTAGGGGCAATTATGAACTAGCCTAATATACGTGCAAAGAAGGGGAGAACATGCAATCTCATAAACAAACCCAGGACCTTTTTGCTGAGAGATGCCACCGTGACCCCAAAGAGAGAATAACGGTCTACCTTACATAACTAGTAGGAGTGAATGAGGGTCATGTGGTGGACTGGCTACCCATCCAAAGTCTATTCCTGCCTCACATGCAATATTTCCAGGATAGATTCCAGATCCAAAGCAACTCTGATCCTGATAAAGTGATCACTGAAGATGGTTGGATGGATGGATGGATGGATGGATGGATGGATTCATGAATAAATGAATGAATGATGCTATAAGTGTATGGTTAAGTCTAGGGTTAGGATTAGGGAATCAGATTGAATTCATGCAGCCTTAATGAATTATAATCACACTGTTGTTGTGCTCTGATGTGTTTTGTAATAATCTCTACTGGGAATTATGATCTAGCTGTAAAGCCAATGCAGTAATATCATTATCTGTTTATTTACCATGTACCAAGAGACAGATTAGATTTTCCTAATCAAAAATCACTGCTTCAGATGTTCCTGTTGTTATAGCAAATTAAATCAGAAGTTGGTCAACAGCAGGGTAAATAATCTAGCTAGCTAGCAACCTGAGCTTCCAGAGACTTGCTCCAGTAAACTACACAACTATCATTAACCCAATTTACATCATAAAATTGTGTGTACACAAACATCCAACTTCCTGCTGCTGCAGATCTCTCTCTCTCTCTCTCTCTCTCTCTCTCTTCAGTGATCATCTGTCAGTGGCCTGTTTGTTGTTGCTAAAGCTAGCAAGCTAACAGGAGAATGCAATCTTATTGTTAAATGTAATACTAACTTAAAAGCCAAACATGATTCCTCAAATCCATACAAGTTAAGCTGTTTTACTGCACAGGACTTACCGACGTTTATCACTCACCGATCCCTAGAAGTCAGTTCAGCTCCTCGGACTACCTGAACCAGTAGTGCTAACAACAAGCAACGGCACAACTATCTTACCGTAATGACGGTAGTACTACAGACCACCAAAAAAAAAAAAGATTCGTAAATTCTTTTCAGTTTTCTCTCTGGTGTAATCTCGTGAAACCTGTAATTGGTATATGTACACTAATAATACAAATACAAGAATATAAAAGTGTAATGATGTTTTAAAATACGACTTTTTTGGAGAACTGTTAACAAAACAGCTGTTTCTGGCTTTAATACGGTAATGAATCAGCTTTTTGTCAGTGGGGTAGGAGTAATTAGTTTTACTCCTGTTTGTTACCATTTTTATAACTAAAGATATTCTTTATGGTACTTCAAAAACATAAATAAAATAGCCACAGCTTTCCAACTCTTACACAACTGTTTTAGGTAGCAGGCGTAAATTAAAAGTTAAATTGTACAAAGAAACGACTTGAGAGATGAATTAATCAGTCAGCATGTGGAGAGAAGTGTAATAAAATAATATAGTATATAATATAGTAATAATAAAATTATATAGGCCTGTTTTCTCCATCTCAGTCCTAGTGAGAAGGCTACTGCTAACATTTATAATTTTCGGCTTTTTACATTTTCTTATTTTTAATAATCGGCTTGGGTGGAGTTGGATGTTCTTCTCGAGTTTGTGTGGGTTTCCTCCAGGTACTCCGGTTTCATCCGACAGTCCAAATATGTGCACATTAGGCTAACTGGCTGTTCCAAATTGCCCCAATAGTGTGTGTGAATGGTTGCGTGTGTTGGCCCTGCAGTGGCCTGGGGAACTGTTCAGAGTGTACCCTTCCTTGACCCAGTCGGCCGAGATGGGCTCCAGCTTCCCCATGGCCATAGAAGAAGTAATCAGTTTGGCAAATGAATGAAATTACACGACAAACAGTCGACAAATGACATGAATGACAATGAAAGAAAAAGAAAGTACCAGTGTGTAAAAACTAAAGATAATTGTGCATTTCTATCTGTGCTGCATGGATTTCATGTTGGTTCACATCACCACCATGCAGCTGCACATGTGTAGTTCTTTCCAATAGTATAGGATCAGGTCAGTTTGTAGTAGAGTTTTGTAGCAAAGGATGAATGTAGAAACCATCAGTGATGAAGCTTATTTTTTCCTCTTGCTGCCGTCTCTGCTTTTCTGCATCCTGTAAGTCTTCCTAGCCTGTGCCCTCTCTTTCTCCTGCACCTCTGTGTCATCCAGCACCTCCAGACCGGGGATCTGACTGATAACATACTGCCTGGATAATAAGAGTAAACCCAAATAAGCATGATTTTTTTTTTTTTAATCATAATTGCAAGTCACAAACTTCAATTATCTATTCACAAATGAGAGAGATTATATATCTAAGGTTATAAGTTCTTAGATTTAAGAACATCTAAAGCTGGTGTAAACAAAAATGTATTGATCAGTGCAAGATTTGCATTTTGAAATATGTAACATAGTTTCTTTCATAATGCAAAACAGGTGAGAATGATATTTTTGTCAAACAATAAAAATCCCAGTCATGCAAATTGCTGATATGCTTACAAATCAAAAAATTTTTCCTCAACAACTCATGTAAATGATAAGTATTTACAGTTGTAACCAATTTATGCAAAAAGCATGGTTTATACAGGTTATGTTATAAATTAAATTGACATGCTGGATCTGAGTGAACAAAAACAATGAAGTACTAGAAGTTAAATGAAAACTGTGAAAATAGAAGTGACATTTCAGTACTACAGTTTAAGATTAGATGTGTGAATGCAATTAATTGCAAAAAATCTGAAAATTATTGACATGAGAGAAAATAGTATTTCTTCTTAAAACTATTGTTTTACAAGTTATATTAAATGGGCTTTTTTAAATGCAACAGTTTTTGTTGTTGTTATTATTATTATTATTATTATTATTATTATTATTATAAGGACAGCGTAGCTGTATACATATTGACCACTAGGTGGAGTTGTACACACATCTGAACAAGTGTATTGTGTACAGTCTTTATTATTGAACCAAAAAATTGGTAATGTCTTTAGAAGGTTTTAGATGTTTTAGATAAAAATAGAAAAAATTACCTGTAATCAATATATTGAGTCAGACTGCCTCCATTAAAGTAACTGGGTGCTGCTTCATTGTTCATCATACTAAGTATCCTGCAATCACAGTAGAAAACATGTTCACCATTTTCCTGAGCCTCTAGAACACAGATTTATTCTCTGAGAAATTGCCTGTTGTTAATACAGACAGAGGCATGATTTAACAGAGCCTACTTGATGTTGGGGAACTTGCAGCATATCTCCTCAACTATGATGGGAAGGTTGCTTATTTTGTTCTTGTTGATCCACAGTGTGGTGAGACTTGGCATGTAGGGGAATTTGACATGGCTGCTGTAGTTGTTGCCATCAAGGATGAGAGTGCTCAGCTTGTCCAGCTCCCCCAGAAGAGCTGGGCTCCGTTAATGCCTGAGTTAAGGGCTATTGCTTATATGGGGGGGGATGACATAAGGCAAAACACGATGAGAGGGTGAGCATGTGGCAAATTCTGATGCCAGAAGGTTTGTGGGTGGCTGTTTACAGTGTGTAGAATACAATTATGTTTAGAATTTGGAGTTGGAGTTATAGGCTGACATACAATTCAGTTAGACACATAGAAAGAAGTGCACTCCAAAGGATACTCATCCAGCAGATTATAACTGAGGTCCAGGACCTCTAGGGTGTCCTGCTGTTTTAGAATGATATCATAAGGTATTTCCAGGAGGCTCTGATATGCAAAGGAGAGCCTCTTCAGCCCTGGCTCTAGGGAGGAGCTCCCAGGAGCTGCTGGCTCTATTACACTGCTCCCGCTCTCCTCCATGCACTCAGTCCTTGCTATCAGGTCACATAATAAATGATGACCAAACCAGGCATGACACCCTAAACAAATATGCAATTATTATTTTAGTTAGCACAACCAGTTGACTTAGGAGCTTTAATAGCATTAATAGTATTGTACTAGAGATCATTCCATACCACCTCATCCAGGACCTACCATTTTGTTTCATCGTTTTAAATAATAATAATAATTATTATAATAATAATAATAATAATAATAAACAGAGCTATATAAAAACTTGTATTAAGTTTTGGGGCCATGCAAAATACAAAAGCCCAGCTTCAAACTATTTGAATACATGATGAAAACAATCTGTTATGTTTCTGAATGTTCAGTACAAAGTTCAGTCTAGTCCAGTAAACAGTAAGCAATGCAAGAGACTTGTAATACACATGCAAAGAAAGCTATAGGAAAGTCCCATTCACTTAACAAAGAGAGAGAGAGAGAGAGAGAGAGAGAGAGAGAGAGAGAGAGAGAGAGA
>JAQMYF010000010.1:7270093-7287475 GCA_030014195.1 Neosilurus mollespiculum | reverse complement strand
CCATTACTATTTTTAATTACGTTATATCACCATTACTATTTTTAAATACATGTTATATCATTACTATTTTTAATTACATGTTATATCACCATTACTATTTTTAATTACATGTTATATCACTATTTTTAATTACATGTTATATCACCATTACTATTTTTCAATTACATGTTATATCATCATTACTATTTTTAATTGCATGTTATATCATTACTATTTTTAATTACATGCTATATTACTATTTTTAATTACATGCTATATTACTATTTTAATTACATGTTATATCACCATTACTATTTTTAATTACATGTTATATTACTATTTTAAATTTCATGTTATATTACTATTTTTACTTACATGTTATATCATTACTATTTTTAATTATATGTTATATCACTATTACTATTTTAATTACATGTTATATCACCATTTTTAATTACATGTTATATCATTAATTACATGTTATAGTACTATTTTTAATTACATGTTATATCACCATTACTATTTTTAATTACATGTTATATTACTATTTTAAATTACATGTTATATTACTATTTTAAATTACATGTTATATCATCATTACTATTTTTAATTACATGTTATAGCACTATTTTAATTACGTTATATCACCATTACTATTTTTAATTGCATGTTATATTACTATTTTTAATTGCATATTATATTACTATTTTTAATTACGTTATATCAGTACTATTTTTAATTACGTTATATCAGTACTATTTTTAATTACGTTATATCACCATTACTATTTTTAATCACATGTTATATCACTATTACTATTTTTAATTACGTTATATCACCATTACTATTTTTAATTACATGTTGTATTACTATTTTTAATTACATGTTATATCACCATTACTATTTTTAATTACATGTTATATTACTATTTTTAATTACATGTTATATTACTATTTTTAGTTACATGTTATATCACCATTACTATTTTTTAATTACATGTTATATTACTATTTTTAATTACATGTTATATTACTATTTTTAATTACGTTATATTATTTTTAATTACATGTTATGTTACTATTTTTAATCACATGTTATATCACCATTACTATTTTTAATTACATGTTATATCATTATAACTGTTTTAATTACATGTTGTCTGCTTTTTACTGAAGTTCTTTGCTCAGTTTCAGTTGTTCATGCTATCCCATATAAATAAAGTTGTCTTGACTGATGCTAACCTACTAACGTGAACTAACTGCCGAGAGCTAAACTGTTCTAATTCAATACTAGCTTTAAAAGATCACAAAGTTATTCATGGGAACACGTCGTCTTCCCCAAACAACAACAACAACAAGTCCCTTTGAGTTGAGGGTGTGTAGAAAGCGTTAAGACTGTGATGAATCTGTTAAAGAAGAGTCGTACCGTGTTATAAAACTCCGCTATTCCAGGATAGATGAGATAATTCCCTTCACACCAATCCACCTCCGAGCTCCCAGCCTGGAGCTGATCCCATAAAGGTACACTCATGTCTTAATAACACACACAGAGAGAGAGAGAGAGAGAGAGAGAGAGAGAGAGAGAGAGAGAGAGAGCTCGTGCTTGTCCTGAGACCCAGTTGATGAGATAAACAGCTGTTTATGGACAGACCCGCGCGCGCGCGCACTTACACAGAGCTCAACACAAAGACAGAGCAGAGTTTCTCCCAAAAACCTCCGATATCCCCGGATTTAAAGTGCTTCTAGTCCGCGTTTCCGCTTCACACGTTTTCCCGCAGTTAGCCAAAGTGTAAGTCATAACTGTGTCCTCCTCACAAAAAGCCCTCTCTCCGTCTTTCTCCTTAACTGCCACTGCACTGCACACTGCACTCACTCACTTCCCTCACGATAACAACACGGCGACATGTGACCTGCGCATGCGCACTGACGTTAGCAACCACTGTTTCCTGCTAGTCTCGAGCCGGCAGCAGGTAGCTGTGACGGCGAAGTTCTCAGGCTGTGCAGTGTGAAGGAATGTCCGACAGACAGCACATCGTTTGGTGACGGGAACAGAGGGGGAAGATATCAGACAGAGATAGTGCAGTGGGTGTGCAGCAGGACGCCGTTTAGCATCCGGTCAGAACTGTTTACTTCGTCACGCGCTGACATTCCAGAAGTGCCGACGTTCAGACCGGCTGTTTCAAGAACAATGAGCAAGTGTGGTAGACACCCCCCCCCCCTTTCTCCACACACACACACACACACACACACAGCCTTCTGAGGACCTAATTATGTATCATGCTACACCTCAACATAACCATCACCCTAGAAATCCATCCAATCATCCATCTGCTGAACCCCTTAATCCTAGTAGGGTCGCATGAAGCCTATCTCAGCCCACCCTGGGTGTAGGTGGGGTACATCCTGAACTCGCCAGTCCCCCCTCCCCCCACACACAGCCATTTAATCTCACAGTTAGCCTAATGTCCATGTCTTTATGGACGGTGGGAGGAAACCGGAGTACCCCCGAAGAAACCCACTCAAGCACAGGGAGAACAGGCGAACTCCACACAGAAACGCCCTCCCCGAGCCCAAGACTCAGACCCAAAGCCCTTCTTGCTGTGAGGTGGACGTGCTGACCACTACGCCACCGCGCTGCCCACATTTTAATTACCCAATAAGGAAATTAGAAGACCGAAAAAATCCCCCCCCCGAACACATGTTGAGCACCCTCTTGAACATCCAGTTTATTCCGACCAGCTTCCAGAAATCAGCCCAAGATTCCTTGGATTGTTTACTTGGTTGCCTTCTGATTACTTAAATACACTGGTTAACATGTTGCTGTAGTAACAGGGATTTGGAAAATATTTCCAGCTAACAACATTTAGCTGTGTTTTGGACAGCTGGTAGCTGCTTAGACCTTTTTTTTTATTAAGACGAGTGGACTGACAACACTCATTTTAGATATTTATGATGTATTTGACAACCTATAATACATGTACACTTTCAGACTTTAGAGAATAGTACATTTCTTAATCTTGGGCCTAAAGCTAAAATAAAATGTTCATAGGGATTTTTAGTTTTTATTTACAAAACTTTTATAAATCTCATTTTTACATCTGTCCCCAGTGCAGCTAACTGGGTTATCACAGGCCAGCCATGTCTCTCAATACCTGAGGTGAGAGGCATGTAAAAGAACCACTGCTGTCATTTGTAAAGAGTAGGCCACTGGATTGCCATCAGCACGTTTCTGCCCTGTGATGGCCTGGCGAGCTGTCCAGGGTGTACTCTGCCCTCACCCAGAGTCGGCTGAAACGGGCACCAGCCTCCCAGCGACCCTAATTAGGATTAAGCAGTTCAGAAAATTAATGATGATTTTTACAACAGAACATTTGGACCTTGCTTAAGGACCCAACAGTAGCAGATTGGTGGTACTTGGGTTTGAACCCCAAGCCTTCCAATTAGTAACCCAGAGCCACCACTGCTTTTTTTTCTTTAAATAAAAATAAAATAAAATAATAAAATAATGCTTTACATTATCACTTGTGACAAACTCATGGTTCAACAAAAGGCAGGATAACTGATATCGAAGCTTGTATGAAGTAAGTTTTGTTGAAACAAGACTCTCTTGGATATGTAAAGTTTTCAGTGTACACTCTTGGGCAAAAACTGAGCCAACATTGAAATTACATATTTGCAGGTATAGTGGCAAAAGTATGTAACAGCCAAGAACACATCATTTGCAGTTAATGGTTATTGTTTGTCTGAACACCAACTTATGTATATCAGATAATTAGTTTTGTAACTAATGAACGCCCCAGCCCACACCACCAAGGCCAATAAAGCTCAGCTGGATAAGAACGGCATCAACCTATTCTGGCTGGGACAGAGTCCAGGTTTGAACCCAATAGAGAACATCTGGGCATCCAACGTAAATTAGTTGGATGAACGTTTAGTAACACCACTGAACTTTGGGAGGCTCTCAAGTACGAGTAGACGAATTTGAACCTTTCCAGATGCAAAAAACTTTCAGCGAGTCGAACCAACAGACTTGAACGTTTGCGAAAATCTAAAGGGAAAGCAATTCCATATTGACTATAGAATTCGCATACTTATTCCATATAATTATATGTTACAGTTAATAAATACTACAATTTTGGAAAATACAGACATGGCTCATTTTTTTTGCCCAGGAGTGTATGAGTAATGATGATATGGACGCATGAACTGGTCCATCCTCAAACAAGTGTAAAACTATTAAGGACGCAGCTTATTAACAAAAATAAACAAGTACCTTCGCTTAGGGCAAAGCATGTTTATTGAAGTACATGATGCTGTACAAATTCTCACCCATTTCACAGGACAGTATAAGGTAGACAAGTCACTGTCTGGACAGAACAGACCTACTGACCAGACACATTACCTGCATATCATGTAAGAGATCCTGGATCTTTTTTGTTAAGGATCACATGGTAATCTTTGTGTGCCATATGTACTCACTAGACCTTTTGATACACAAATGATCCTTATGGGTTTCCTTTTTTGTAGAACACAAGACAGATACATTTAACATAAGAGTATCAATTTTGCAATTTGTGTACATAATCAGACACACTGAACAAGGTTGAACAACTCGGAACAGCAAGGAATTAAAATACGAACTGCAGGAAACAAAGCGATATTAACCATGTAAAGTACAGGTCTGTCCATAAATAGGTTGGTTGGTGCTTCCACCATTAGCAAAAAGCACACACTGATATATTACAATAAACTCCAGCTGTGGAAATCTTTGATGTTGGAATGTTATATTGTGGGTTTAGGACAGGGTAGATCATGTAATCGTAGCATGACAGGTTAATGATTTGAATTCTTATGTATGTGTTGCTGATCCTGGACCAGTCTCACCTACACTTACGGTCTTATTCAGGATGGAGTATTACAGTGGTGGATCTCAGGTCAGCTCTAACTACAGTGAGCAAAATTTAAAATCACATTCATATTTCACATCAACACTGGGATTAATCTCTGATTAATGTGCTTATAACGTTATGAATATGTAAACAATAGAACAGAATCTGGATCGTCACTGTCCCATATGCTTTCATAAATACATTCAGTACATTCAAATCAAAGAGCTCCACACATACTGCCTTATCACTCTTACATTCCTGCAACAGGTGAGTGATAAAACGATTGTTTCTCAAGTTTCCATTTGTATACCACAAAAGTCCTGCTACCGAAATATTAATTTGTCATGGGAAAAATAGGACTAACTTACATGTTATACTTAAGCTTGCTTTGCTAGGAACAGTGGTTATTGAATTAATAACAATTCCTCTTTATACATATGTATATCACTGCATGGCTCAATGTAAAATTTCTTGAACATGCCCCAAAAAACATAGGACAATGTTTGTCTTCACTTGAGCTTTCAGATAATTACACAAAAAAGGCTATGAACAGATAAATAAATTAAGGCAGAATGATTGCACTCTATGTTAATTTATTAGTAGTAAAACCTACCTTCCCTAAATAAAAAAGGCACTAGAACTACTGAGATTTTCTGATCAGCTTTCTTTAGAGGAATAATTACTTCTGCATACTGAGGTCACTTAGACTGAGTGATGTCTGCAAAGTGGAGTTTAAGACTTGCGATTCTAGTGAAAATGAAATTGAATTGAGCAATAGAACAATAATAAAAACCCAGTAAAAATTATTGATAGAGATATTATATACTACAGTTCAGCTGGACTGTTCAAGCACATGTACATGTAAAGGGATAACGACCGCACCCCCCATCAGAAAAAAAATAATCAGGACTTAATTCAAAGCAAAATGTCTGAATAAATGAAGAATAAGTTGTTCTTTTCAGTAGTTACTCTCCCAATGCATTCATTATTCTCCTCTCTAACCCAGCTATGTTTAAATTTACATGTAAGGTCCAAAGGTGCATAAAAACTAACTTTCAGTAAAAGTATTTTACTATCTATTACAGAACCTGATCTCGTTACAATGCTGTCTTGTACATGACAAAACGTGATTGTCTGCTGCCAGAGTCTTCCCAAGGAACGCACACATTTATACACACTCAGCTCTGTACGCGCATGCACATACACACACTTTTATCCTTCCACTGAAACACTCAAGACCCACATTGATAATATAGGCTTGGCATTTAAGACTGACTCGTTAGAAATAGGTAAAGATCCCTATGTTAAAGGCAGTCAAGTTCAAATATCCCATCATAGAAAAATATATATACACAGACCATGGAGATAAAAACACAAAAAAAACAAAAAACAAAAAACAAACATCTATTTTGAAAGTGCACATTATCTAAGACAACTGCCATTAATTTCAAGAGAACATATCTTCACTTCCTCTGGACTCCTTCCACAGGTAGGTTTGGATGGACAAAACTGGGACGCAAGGCAGTGATATAGGACTGAGCACTTTTCCATCCTCTTTCCCCTCACTGGTCCAAGGAAATAAACAGGCAGGTGAAGAGTCGCACCAATAAATATTCGTATGCAACATAATGATGTTGCCAAACACTGTAATGAGCGAGCTTTGATCCTGACGCTGATATCTGGAGAATGATAAAATACCATGTTTGGGTAAAGGTACAAGCAAGAGGACTGTCAGTAAGTTCCTCGATACAATGATTGAGTGCACTGCTACACTTGCAAAATGTTTGTACTCTTGACACCTGGTGGGAAATGAGATTTCCCCTTAGAGCCAGGTCAGATGAATGGAGCTCCAAAGCACTTGAGGCACCACTGTACACTGTTGGAGGGTGGTCGGTCGATAGGAGAGAGCACTTTCAGCTGCTCTGGGCTCAGCTTTTCAAAGGCTAGTTGAAACTCCCTGTCATAGGCTTCTATAGACGCAAAACATAACATAACATAAAACATAGTGGTGAGATTTTTTGAGAGAGATAGATGCTTCTTTGAGTAGAAATGGAGGCTTATTTACTTACCAACATCAATGTTCTCCCTTCCCAAGGCCACAAGTGAGAGGAATAAAATCTGTCTGTATATACTCCTACACAAAAACCAAAGCAAAACAAAAAAACCCAAGAATTTTATCAAGCATCAAGATATGTATTCACGGCAGGAAAAAGTGCAAAAAACAAAACAAAACGACTGACACTGGGTTTACACTGGGGCACGATGTCCATGATTTCGAGCTCCCTGATTCATGAGCACACTTGGAGCACGATCGGGGAATAAAAAGGAGTTCGCATTCAGGAGATTAAACTTGAAGGAATCGTGTTGCCAAGTATATCAAGATCCTCTATGATGGAGCATCAAGGTCTGTTACACTCTGTTAAGGTCCGTAAAGGTCTGTTAAGCGCTACTCTGCTCTTCCACGCTTCCCACGTTCTATCACGGGGGGCGTCAAATCGTAATACAACAGAATAATTCAGCACAACCATCTCTTATCCACCAAGTTCCATTAAGATCATCACGATTTGATCCCACACTCATCAGGATTCTCTCAAATCGTAGAGATCGTGGACATCGCGCCCCAGCGTAAACCCAAGGTAAATACAAAAAAAATTAATAAAATTGGACATATTTTAAATATAAACATAATTTAAAAGTATAATATATTCCACAGTTAAAAATCTACCAGTTGCTATAACTAAATTTGAAATGAAAATTATATTTTTTTATGAGTAACCTTATCAAATATTTCATTACAAGACCTTTCAGAACAATACCTTTGCAGAAAAACAGCTTACCCATTATACTTGTATACAACAGCCACAGAACTGCATATGACTGAAAGAACGAGGTGACTAAAATGAACTCTGACCTCTGACGTTTGACCTCCGGGTGTCGCTTGATCTCCCGAAGGAGCAGGTTTATGGGACTGTAGACATCATTGGTCTGGATGTTCCTAACAATGCTGTTGAGTAGGGTCCGTATTTCCTGGTGGTCAGTGGGAGCCAAAGAGCCCTTCTTCCTCACTGCGGTAGAGAGAACGATAAAGATCTTTCAAAACCTTGTAACTATTCTCATCTATCTAATCTACAGTGATGCCGATTTTGCAGATTAAAACTCATCAGTGCTGTTTAATAACAGTCACGTTGTCCTGTTGCACTCACAAAAGGTCCTCCAGAGCTGATAGAGAGGCTCAGTGGGCTCTTGGTGGAGGTTCACATTGTCCCACAGCAACTGAACATACACCTGTTTACTGTCTTGAGGCAGGGATGTCTGAGGCAACTGTATCAACAGGACACACACACATACACACCAGATTTATTACAGAGCAACACCGTCTAAAGATTATTCCATTATTAATTAATTTTCAAGTATGCACTTCCTTATTAACACAAACAGCCCAAAAAGATTACGCCTCTGCCACCTAGTGGCAGCGACAAAGATAAAAGGAGAAGAAAGCTAACTGACCTGTACTCCATTGTTGCAGTGTTCAGAGGTCAGGATGAGTCCAGGCAGAATGCTGGGCAAGTCCAACCGACGGAAATACCACACCAGGTTCCAAAAGATGATAGGATGCTGGCTGAGGAACTTCTGAGTGTAGATGACCTGAAGAAAACATGTTTGCACCACTATTGAATCCTGAGTAATTTAAATGCAATAAAGTCTTAATGAGATGTTTATTGGAGAATATGTACCTGATCTCCCTCATTTTCCAGTAAGGACTCCAGCTCTTTCCTTAACACCAGAGGGCTCAGGTAAGGCACTGAGACTGGCTTGGGGTTGGGACGCTTCTGACCCAATGTATCCTATGAAAACAAAGCTTAAATGACCTCCAATATTTTCAAAGGTTATATCTGTCTCGTCAGCATAAATAGTTAAACTAACAACAGAACTTCCAGCAGCACTTACTGCCACTTCCTGCAGGCTATTGGGCAAGCTGGTGGTGGACACACCGTGATTAGGCCGCTGGATGTAGTCCAGGCACTGTAAAGGCCCGCCCACACTGTTACTGCGAGTAAGAGACGTGCTGCGTTTCTCTGCCTGTCTCTCCAGCAGCCCCAGAGGATCTGAAATCACTGGTCTGTGGAAATAGAGTTGTACGGTAAGGGCATTGCCATAATTTATCTCTGTGCAGTAGCAGCATTACATTAGTTTAGCGGTCATCTAAACAATCACCTATAACAAGTCTTTTTAAAACATACACTGATTTCATTGCTGTGGGCCTGATGTAGAATGTTTAATATGGCAAAATGGCAGTCTAAATTCGTACTACACTAGTTTGTCTGAAAAAGTCTAAAATTACAGCTTGCTTAACTGATGTGGTGAGGTGCACTATATATAATCTCTCTCTCTCTCTCTCTCTCTCTCTCTATATATATATATATATATATAAAATATACATACACACATATACATACACACACACACTTTCTTTTCAGGTAGGGTGCACTACATGATCACTGGGCAGTGTCCACATGTATGCATAAACACTACAGGAGTGATTACGGTGTGGTCCAAAGAAAATAACTGAAACCTACACACGGAACTTAAAGAGGAGAGTACACATGGTAGCTGTTTGCAGAGTCAAAGTGATGTAATTAAAAAAAAAAAAAAAAAAAAACTAACAATAAAACCCAGGAGGGTTCTTTTTTTGTGGAAAAAAGTAAATTCAAGTTCAAGTCACTTCCTGATAAAAATGTGGGAAATTTATAGTTAGCACAACAAAACAAACAAAAAAAAAGGCCATACATGTGGAAATAACATACGCTTTCTGTGTGCCAGTCTGGTAGATCAGGGTTCCTTCGGTCTCCTCCTTGTTGTCAGGGGATTCTGAAAAGTTGATGAGGTCAGCAGTTTTACTGGGGCTGTCTACCTTTACCTCAGAGCTGGAGGCTATAGGTTGTGCGCTGCCACTGTGGATGCTGTCTCCTGATGTGCTGGTCACATAGAACCTGCGTTCACACATGCAAAAACCACAACTTAATTTACACAATATAATAATCTTTAAATTTCCCTGAGGGAGTCATCCCAAAGCGATCAATAAAGTTAAGTCTAAGTCTCTAAGACTAAGTCTAACAAAAGCAGTTATTTAAGTAATTTAAAAACTAGAGTCACTCAAACTGCAAAGTACTTCCACCACACAGCAGGGATAATGTAACAAATACGCCATATATGATATGAGGATGTGACCAAATTAGTGGGGAAAAAAGAAAAAAAAAAAAAAAAACCCCAAACAAACACAACCCTCATTTGCAGGATTTACAAGATGGCTGGGGTTTAACCGTTCAATGTCACTCAAGGTCAAGTGTAATTGTCTCAGTTGAAGGTCTATATATGGTATCCTATTAGTGTTCGACAGTAATAGCATGTTTATAAGCACTCGTTTCAAAAGTTATAAGTGCTTTATCTCCAAAAAATTATGATCTTGCTGTGACTTTCACCTATGACCCTGGCATTCCAAAATGATAGTTTGGTGAAAATCCTTGCAAATCAGGATTTGATAACAGTCAGACTGACAAATAAACACATGCAGGAGATCACAGTGTCTCCACCAGTCTTATATTAGAAGTAATAATTCAGTCTATTTACATCAGAGTTTCTGAAATCAATACTTTAAAGGTCAAAATGAACAAAGAAACAAAAACAAAAAGATTTGTTTTCTCAACATCCTCTATTCTTTCACCCTGCTCACCCAGACGGAGGCCGGAGGTCGTGGAACTCCACGTGCAGCAGAGGCAGGAAGGAGTTGTTGCAGAAAGGACACGTTGTGTTTAAGTTGGAGTCGTCTGCTGTCCAGCCTGCCATGATCTCCTCATCATACACCAGAGCCTCACAAGAGCGACATTGAGAACAGCTTGACATTAGCACCTACAGGAGGAAACACATCGCTGCTGTGTAAAAAAATAAATCAAACTTGGAGCAAAGAATATGGCAATCTTTATAAAAGAATTACACAAATTACTGTAAATATGAACATACTTTATAGTGCAACCATACAATTGAACAATTACAGCTAAATCAGCAGAAACTTCTTTATAACAATGAAAAACGAGAAGCGCTGAATAAACCTAAGAATTTTAAACATCTAGGAATGCAAGATGACCAGCAGAGGGTGCTGCTCTCACCTCCAAAGCACAGTTCTGATAAATGCTAGAAGTGCTGGCATGATGAGAGGAGCCCTGCTCAGATCTCTCCGAGTCCACTCCCTTCATGGTCCTGCCAGGAGTCATGGCTGTACAACATAAAAGAATTATGGAATTAGCATTTGTATCAGTGTGAACACATTTTTTCCAAAGAGATATCTATACATTTTGTAAGAGCATCTGCTCAATGCAATATATCCCTCATAATGGATGAAGAGAGATGAATTATGATTCGCTTCAATTCGACAGGAATATATTAGGAATGATTTCTGGAAAGCAAGATTCATGACCACGCTTGGAGCACGGTTTATGACTACGCTTGGAGCATGACTGGGTATAAAAAGGAGGCAGGGTGCATCCAAGAAATGAAACTTGAAGGAATCGTGTTGCCAAGTTCATCAAGATCCCCTACGACAGCGCATCAAGGTCTGTTATGCTCTGTTAAGGTCCGTTAGGCTCTACTGCACTCTACTATGATTCCCATGTTCTATCACGATTGGCATCAAATTGTAAAACATCCCAATAATTGTAGCAAAATTTTTGACAGTCAAACATTTTCCCCAAATTCATCACTAATCCACCAAGTTCCCTCAGGATCATCATGATTCCCCCAAGTTCGTTCAAGATCATCATGAATCCATCAAGTTCCCCTAAGATCATCATGATTTGATCCTACGACCCCCACACTCCTCACTTTTCTCTCAAATCGTGGAAATCACGGACATCGTGCCCCAGTGTAAAAATAAAAAGATATTTAAACAAGCTAAACAGATTTTAGATTGTTGCGCTGGTAGAGAAAATACTTTGGACTGTCATTAATCAAAATACTTCCTGACCCACCAATACTCATCAAGAGTACTATTTATAGCTCAACACATACATCCTCATATAGTACCTCAGTAAGAATAGCAACTAAACTCAGCAGGGGTGCTTAAGTACAGTAAGGACTGCAAGGCAGTAGAAAAGCAAGGTCATGGTTAATTTCCTGAGCCAAGCAGCATGAATAGTGTTGGTGGATAACGGTGCAGTGGCCAACTGATAAAGATTTCTCATGAAAAATCTTCTGGTACACTGCGTAATGGAAAAAAGCTATTTTTCCTTATTTTTGTGCGTGTTCACTCACATGCAGTTTGCTGCGCCCGGCCGGCATCACTGCTTCCACTGCTGCTTCCCAGACTGGTGGTGCTGTGCGTGAGGCCATTGGAGGCCAGGCTGGGCATCAGTCCTCTGGGCACAGTGCTGTCTGTTACATCTCCACAGATCAGCTGCTCCTCTAGTCGAGCAGGGAAGCTGTCTCTAGGCTGGTTCTGCTCCTCCTGCAAGCAGCAAAGTTTTCATATTAGAAGATGAGTCATGCTCAGAAATAAACATATCCATAAATTTGTTCATCATGATTATTTTATTCCCCACAGACAGCCCCTTTCAAATCAGTGAAGTGTGAAATCAATGTGGCTGTCACAAAGCCTGGAAGCTATTGATTAAACTTGCCCCATCAGTATAATAATTTTCTCCAAGTAAAATGACCTTCAGCTTACCTCATCGTCTGAATAGGAGTACGCAGAGGCCACAGCCCCCCACACTTTACTAGCTACGTTAGCTGCTTGCTTCATGCCTGACTTCAGCATGTCCACTTTAGGTCCTGAAAGTAAGGTGTCCATCTTGATGCCTGAGATGGAGGTGATGACCGAGCCTAATGATCCACTCTGTGAAGACCTTACAAGTGCAGTCAGAGACGATGACCTTTGACCCTCACCGGCAGAGGGCTTCAGGGACTTAATTGCAAAAGTCTTGGAGCGCGTGACAGCAGGGCTTCGTTTAGGTGTTTCCAGTAATTCAGGGGTCTTTACTGGGCCTACAGGGAGGCTAGACCTTCGTCCCAGAGACTGCTTACAGGCAGGAGACTCCACATGATCATCTTTAAGCTGGGCCTCCTGGTGTAGTTCCATGCTGGAGGCCGTGACTCCTAATGGGGTCTTCAGGTTCATGTACATCTCAATCTCATGAGCAAGGTTTCGTGAGACCACCGGCGGAACAAGGCGTGCAGATTCTTGGCTCTGAATGGACACTGCTTCTTCGCTTTCTGAGACCAACAAGGAAAGAGGGTCTGCCCCTATTTCTACATCCTCTCTCTCTGCTGCCTTAGAGGAGGAGGATGAGCTGCTCACACTTCTCCCCAAACCTTCAGTGCTCCCCTTATACATTACTTCCTCAGCTGTCTTTTCTGTTTCGTCCTCGGCTTCATCAGTCTTCACCTCAAAACTTATCAAGTCCATCTTCTCAGTAACCTCCTCAGGGTCAGAGCTTGCAACAGGTGCCACCCCCAAGTCAATAGAGATTGAGGCTGTAGCAGGAGGAGTTTTGCTACCGGAAAAAGCAGCAGCGAGAATTTTCGCATCTGCACCCATGTGGTCCACACTCAACTCCAGACTGTTCTTCTTTAGCAACATGCCAGCGCGACTCTCTGCACTGAAACTACAGCTGCGCTCTGCAAATGCTTTGGCTCTCTGCTGCTGGCTGATTTGGGTTAAGTTTGGGTCTGTTGTCCCTTCATCCTCTGGTAGGACAATATCCTCAGTCTTCCTGTGAGCAGTAAAGAGCTTCCCACCTGAAACAGTTAACATGACACATGGCAGCTGTTTAAAAATATGCTTTAGTTGATAGTTTTGGAGAGTAAATGATGAAACAACTGCACAGATACAATACAATGAGTTTATGGAACAGGTACACAACCTTGAGCTGTACTGATCATTCATTCTAATATGAGCTTTACCTGAATCTTTTCTCCGCATGGTTTTGTCAAAGCTCCCACTGGTCTGTTTGACGATGCTGGCTGGAGGTGTAGATTCAGCAGGACTAGGGGGCTCAGACACAGCCACTGCACTATCCAAGGAGCCAGCAATGCCCTCAACTACACAGAGCCACATCACATTATACACCACATAAAACAAACTCATCGTCCTAAACTGCTCATACTGATTACGCAAAGCTAGTCGCAAAAACTAAGCAATGAATGACGAGGATCTGAAAGAGTAAACAATCTATTAGAGAGATGCATCACTGATTAGCAGGAAGTGCATTACCATGCTGTTGATTCGTCATTGTTTTGCTCTTGTCAGCTTTTTCACCATCAGAAGGAGGAAACACTGCAGTTTTACAAGCGTCCACGGTGTCCTGATGGAGCTCGTCCTTAGAGCCATAACCTTGGTCCGACTGCCCCCCTAAATTAAACAACAACATGCTCTCAATGTTTTTAAATAGTATGGCCGATCGATGTACTTAAAAATCAAACCATCATCCATTAAATAACAATTATAGTAATACTCATGACCCCAGCCCCAAAAAAAAAAGATGAGCATGTTAATTTTCAAATTAGTGTAAAACGCAACCCCATAATAAAAGGATGACGTTCCGTCTCAGGGACTATTCGGCAACATTCACCTCTTCTTTGCCGAGTAACTGTTAAATATATTACTATTACTGCTCTTTTCAAATTCAAATTTTATTTGTCACATACAAATTAAATGTGTCTTTGTTAGTGTAATCACATTATCTGCACGTAACCAACACGTGTTTAGAGTTAAGCGTTGTGAATGAGATTCAAAAGGGTTTGGGACCAAAATGTCGAACCAAAATGTGGTTCAATTCCGCAGGTTCGGGGACGAGCTGCACCTTCCCTTCCTCCATCTTCATGGCTGAAGTCCCCTTGAGCAAGGAACCTAACCTTCAACTGCTCTCTGGGAGCAGCATTGTGTGCGCATCTGTTTATATGAAAGAGAGAGTGTACTATTCTGGGCATTACCTGTACTGCACTGACTCCCATTTTTGTCTCCTACAATCAGCTCGTGTGAGAACAGTGTGTGTTCGTCTCCATTAGCTTCAGTGGAGCTGTCGGCACTGCAGTGACTAAGTCTGTCTCCATCCCCATCTGCTATTGCGTCCAGAGACACAACTGCGGAACAAGAACAGACCTATTAAAAGAAACTGTTTAAAAAGACACACTGTATTGCCCGTATGTAGAAGTTTTGCTTTCAGTTTTGTTGAATAAATCCATCCAGCTGAGAGTTTCCCTTACCCTTCTATGTATTCCAGAAAAGTGGTGATCAGCTACACCATAAAAAACAAAACAAAAGCCAAAACCTAATAAAAACCTGCAGTAGACGTGACCTCCATCTTACCTGCCGTAATAGGAGGAGTTCTCTTTGTCTGAGCGTCTCCCCGCACGGCCTGTTTAAACTGCGCCACCCCTCGCACCACGTTCCTCAGTTTAGTCCACATAAAGCAACCGCTACGGTTGCGACTAGGCCAAGGGCTCTCCAGGACAGCCTGCGCGCGCACACACACACACACACACACACACACACACACACACGTCAGTGTAACCATAACAACTTATTTCCATGCTGACACATCCTGGATTTTTACAATTTTCCAATGGAGGCTAAAAAAAAAAAAGGTTGGGAGACTTTATTTCTCTGTATGTTTCACGCCAAGCTAAAATGACTCAAATGTGAAGCGGAATGTGAAAAAGCTTTGAAATGCTAAACAGACCAATTTAAACTAATGTTGAAACTGGCCTTGCAATGGTTTGTAATTCAAACTTTGGTTTCGGCATTTGCACCAGAGTACATGTACAATGTCATCAGTTTATATGGACATAAAGCACGATTACAACAGACGATAAATGATGTGCTTCCAGACGTCACTAAGAAAATCTAATGATGTTGCTGTTTTAGAGACAGGAATTACTGCAACTCCCATAAACTATTAATATGAAATCGTTTGTTTAAACTGAGGCTATTTGCAAGTATGTAACATAATGAATAAAGTTTTTATTTGGGCGTGAATATTGTTAATCTAAATTGGAATAATTCTAGATATAACTCAAAAATTATTTTTGACTTCTGCTACATTCACTCCCCAAGCACTTAATTAGGAACAGTTATAATTTGCTCATATATGTATATGATTAAAGAATCCTGACCCACTGTGCATATGGTTAATGTTTTCTTTTCTGTGGTTAAAGTATTCTTTGGTTGGTTATGTGACCAAGTTGTAGAGCCTATAAAAAGTGTGTGTGTGGGTGGGTGGGTGCGTGTGTTTCCTGTGGTTCTAGAGTAATAAATGCATTTCAATACCTTGTTATAGTATCCGTAAGTGATGGCATTGGCCTCAATGCCAGCCTTTTTCATTTCCATTAGGACAAGGACGGCCATGACAGGCATTCTCCACAGCCCGCACAGTTGCATTACAACACGGTAACACACCTACCACAGAGACACCATTAACCTTATTTTAAAATTCAGCAATAAATTTATACAGCTGTAAAAAACATTTATAAACATACAAGTAGAGTAGTGTATTAGACCAAGTAACCTGGCATAACTCTCTAAAATATACTCAAGAACTTGTTACAAAAAAGGCATTTTACATTAATCCTTATTCTTAAAAAAACAAAAACTAACCTCATCTAGCACCTCCACCTCAGAGCTCCTCATCTTGAGCAGCACATCAAGAGCCTGCTGCATGGCTTGGGATTTGGAGTGAGCCAAACGCATGCTTGCAGGCAGGCAGATAAACCACAAGCTATAGCAGTGGCTGAATAGACACTTAGCCCACAGCTGAGGGTTTGAATAGAAGCGCTTTGCCATTTTGTAAGCCAGCTTGACTTCCTATGACATGAAAGACAGAGATCAAAATTAAGCTGTATTGCAAATAAGAATTCTGTTAAGCTTAACCATATGATGATTATATTTCACTCTACAGTTCTCTTAGAAAGTAGCCTGGTGATTATGTTTATGGCATTTTCGATTTTTTGGCTAACACCCCCATCCAGAGCAACTTACATTCTAATTTTATACAACCAAGCAGATGAAGGTTAAGGGCCTTGCTCAAGGGCCGAAAAGTGCAGATTGAAGGGATGGTGGCTTGAACCCCTGACCTTTGGCTCAGTATTTTGTGTAACCCTGCTTGATAATACTGCTGATAAATGGTTTGAGGAAAAAGTGAATGTAGAGCTTCCCTAGAAAGCTGCCATTTAGATGCTGTTGTCTGAGTGCTGAGAAAAAAAATGTCCATTCTGTTACGAGTCCTTAAATGTTATTATGCACGAATGCATATTCAGTGTGTAATTCAAACATATGATAAACATTCTGAGTTCCAAAAGTTATCTTTTTAGTGCTGTATTATATTACTACACAATCTTCATCTGCTTGATCCGGGGTCAGGTCACGCACATATCAAAAAAAATACATAAAATAGGCGCACACACACACACACACACACACACACACACACACACACACACACACACACACACACACACACACACACACA